>CM056057.1:18902149-18989818 GCA_029574335.1 Rana kukunoris
ACTACAATGGAGGCAACAGTATGGGGGGGCCCCCCTGGAGGCAACAGTGTGGGGGGGGCCCCCCCGGAGGCAACAGTGTGGGGGGGGCCCCCCCGGAGGCAACAGTGTGGGGGGGGCCCCCCCGGAGGCAACAGTGGGGGGGCCCCCCCGGAGGCAACAGTGTGGGGGGGCCCCCCCGGAGGCAACAGTGTGGGGGGGCCCCCCCGGAGGCAACAGTGTGGGGGGGCCCCCCCGGAGGCAACAGTGTGGGGGGGCCCCCCCGGAGGCAACAGTGTGGGGGGGCCCCCCCGGAGGCAACAGTGTGGGGGGGGGGCCCCCCGGAGGCAACAGTGTGGGGGGGGCCCCCCGGAGGCAACAGTGTAGGGGGGGGGCCCCCCGGAGGCAACAGTGTAGGGGGGGGGGCCCCCCGGAGGCAACAGTGTAGGGGGGGGGGCCCCCCGGAGGCAACAGTGTAGGGGGGGGGGCCCCCCGGAGGCAACAGTGTAGGGGGGGGCCCCCGGAGGCAACAGTGTAGGGGGGGGCCCCCCGGAGGCAACAGTGTAGGGGGGGGCCCCCCGGAGGCAACAGTGTAGGGGGGGGCCCCCAAGGAGGCAACAGTGTAGGGGGGGGCCCCCAAGGAGGCAACAGTGTAGGGGGGGGCCCCCAAGGAGGCAACAGTGTAGGGGGGGGGCCCCAAGGAGGCAACAGTGTAGGGGGGGGGCCCCAAGGAGGCAACAGTGTAGGGGGGGGGGCCCCAAGGAGGCAACAGTGTAGGGGGGGGGCCCCAAGGAGGCAACAGTGTAGGGGGGGGGGCCCCAAGGAGGCAACAGTGTAGGGGGGGGCCCCAAGGAGGCAACAGTGTAGGGGGGGGGGCCCCAAGGAGGCAACAGTGTAGGGGGGGGGGCCCCAAGGAGGCAACAGTGTAGGGGGGGGGGCCCCAAGGAGGCAACAGTGTAGGGGGGGGGGCCCAGGAGGCAACAGTGTAGGGGGGGGCCCCCAGGAGGCAACAGTGTAGGGGGGGGCCCCCAGGAGGCAACAGTGTAGGGGGGGGCCCCCAGGAGGCAACAGTGTAGGGGGGGGCCCCCAGGAGGCAACAGTGTAGGGGGGGGCCCCCAGGAGGCAACAGTGTAGGGGGGGGCCCCCAGGAGGCAACAGTGTAGGGGGGGGCCCCCAGGAGGCAACAGTGTAGGGGGGGGCCCCCAGGAGGCAACAGTGTAGGGGGGGGCCCCCAGGAGGCAACAGTGTAGGGGGGGCCCCCAGGAGGCAACAGTGTATATATATATATATATATATATACACTAGTAATGGTGGTAATCTGTATTTTTTTGCGGTACTGCGACATTGTGGCAGACAAATCGGACACTTATTTTACTCACTTTTAGGACCATTGACATTTACACAGCGATCAGAGCTAAATAAATGCACTGATTACGATGTAAATGTCACTGGCAGGGAAGGGGTTAATGGGGTGATCAAGGGGTTAAATATGTTCCCTCATGAGTGTCTCTTACAGTTGGGTGATTGGACTGACTAGGGGAGGAGACATATTGCTGTTTGTAATTACTACAGACAGCAGATCTGTCTCTTCTCTCACACATATCCCTGTTCTGCCTTTTATGGCTGCGATCATGGGAGGCCGTCGGCGATTGCGCCCGCTGACTACGCGCACCGGGACCCCTGCCGTGCAGCGGGTGTGTGCCTGCTGTGAATCTTAAAGGAGCCGACCTACGGGTGCATCGATTTGCAGGGAATGATCTACTTTGCCGACCTTAGTGTGCATGAGCCGGTCAGCAAGTGGTTAAAGGAAACCCTGTTGTGTGCTAATTGCTGGATGATCTTCAGCTTCCCCATGACCTTCTGCTGACTGATCTCCTGTTGCTGACCCGACTAATTCCTGACCTTGCTCTATGGATTTTGGATACCGTCCTCGGCTTGCCTCTATCTGCCTGTTTCCCTGGTACTGACCCCGGGGCTAGGTTTACCCCCACGACTAAGCCCTAGCCAGGTGAAACACATCGGGGTTTGCAACCGATTAAAAGGCTGAGCTGAATCTGGTATCCGATTCATTAGCACGGTTTTGGCTGTCAATATGAAATATATCGTTAACAAATCTTCACTTTTTTTATTTTCTCATGAGAAGATGGAGAACCAATGTAGATACTTACAATCCATCCTCCTCCATCAGTATGCATATCGCACAACACTTTCATGGGCTTCTGACCATCTGGATGTATGGTGTACCAATCACTTAGAATTTCACCCTGCTGTAGGATTTCCCTGCAGTTTTTCGCATCTGAGAGGTTGAAAAATATATTTATTCTGAGATGTACTGACCACCCCATTCCTTATAAGTGAATAAGACAATTTCTCCCAAGCGTCTTCCAGGACAGCCCATGAGACCTAGGGCTCCTCCCACCAGGACAGGAAACACGTTAACCCCCACCAGATAAAAGGGCGGTCCTCCAGGCCCCATGCCAGTATTAGTGTTTCCTCCGGACGGGGGGTAACATGTTTCCTGGAACTGGTTCCCCTAGGTCTCTAGAGCCAGGCTCCTGGAGCTGCGCTGGAGCACAATGGGTGAGTGTTGTTTCCTACCTCTTCCTACCCAGAGCGGCACATCCATCGGGGAGTTGGTTTGTGGCTGCTGTCCCTGTTCTCGGTGCATGGGGAATGTCTGTACCGTCATGATTGTCCGTGCTCCCCCTGCAAAGAATCGCTGGTTCTTTTTTCAGCGCTGCGCTGGAGCAGCAGAGCGGCTTTTCCCCTGCCAGTACAGCCAGGCTAGAACATGCAGGGGAAGGAGGAAGCCGCGCGGCAGGAAGGGGCGGAACTTGCGTTCCACGCTGGTTCAGGAAGTCCCGGAGGGGTCACTTCCGGGGCGTATGACGTCATTGGCGGGCGCCGGAGACGCTGGTTCCTGTCTCAAAAAACGGCGCGAACAGGGACGCTGGGTGACTGGCGTTTTCAAAAAGCGGTAACCCAGCACAGGCTGCGGACCACGACGGGGGCAGGATGGACTCCTTTGAAATTCCTGCACAGGCAGTGGAATCAAGCCCAAACGCCAGCTCCTCACAGGTAAGCCTGAAGTAATACTTTCTTCTTGCACAAACCTGTGAGTGTCTTTTCTTCCCCTTGTAACTAGTAAGGACTAGGTGAAGGGTGCACATTTTTCTTTTCTCCTGCACGGGGTGTGATGGAGGGTATGTGGCAAGTGTATTCATAGGGTTATTTGTTCTCTTGCAGGCCAAGATTCAGGACAAAGCCCAAGCGCAGCCACCAAAAAGAAAGTGTGCAGTGTGTGGTAGTAAACTGAGCTCCTCATGGAGTAAACCAGTTTGCCGCTCCTGTATTTCAGGCCTAACTAAAGATGAACCGGTAGCCTCATGTCAGAAAATTCTGACTTCAGTTAGTGATGAGCTTAAATCTACCTTTAGCTCTTTCAGAAATCTAATTGATAAATTGCAGGCTCCCTCAGAGGGTCCGTCTTCAAGCAGAAGATCCACAGTTAGTAACATTACACAACAGAATGTGGAGAGTGAAGACTCTGAGACTGAAGCTAGATCTACCCGTTCCTCTCCAGAGGAATCAGGGTCAGATTCAGGGCCCAGGGATAGAGAATCCTCTAGGGGCTCAAGATTTAAGTTGTCTCTGGAAGAAGTGGATAGCTTATTAAAGGCCATTTATGCAACTCTGGAAATGGAAGAGGAGGAGGTACATTTGTCTAAACATGACCTTATGTACAAAGGTTTGCACAAAAAGAAATCTAAAGTTTTTCCTGTGCACAGTTCCCTCCTTGATACTATCAAGCTGGAGTGGGAAAATCCAGAAAGAAAACCTTTCTTTTCCGGTAACCTAAAAAGAAGGTTTCCATTTGATGAGGATACAGCGCAGCCGTGGAATAAAAGTCCAAAGTTAGACGCACCTCTTTCAAAAGTTTCAAAAAATTCGGACTTAGCGTTTGATATGGGTACGCTTAAGGACCCGATGGACAAAAGAGGAGATATTCTCCTTCACAGAGCCTGGGATTCAGCTATTGGAAATCTCAAGCCGGCTCTTGCCTCCACTTGTGTAGCCAGAAACCTGGAAGAATGGCTTACACAGATAAAAAACCATCTGTTGGCAGGTACCTCTAGGGAAGAGATTTTGAAATCCTTTCCGATTCTTTTTAATGCTGTGGGTTTTCTAGCAGACTCTTCCGCAGAGTCAGTAAGAATGACGGCTAGGACTTCGGCCTTAGTGAATTCAGCCAGAAGAAGCCTTTGGCTTAAAACCTGGTCAGGCGATGCAGCCTCTAAATTACGCCTATGTGGGCTTCCCCTAACGGGGGATCATCTTTTCGGCCCAGGGCTGCAGGAAGCACTGGAACGTATGGCCGATAGAAAAAAGGCCTTTCCAGAGAACAAAAAGAAACAGACAGCCAGAAAAAATTTTCGTGGCCAATACAGGCAGCAGGGTCCTAGAGAAAAGGACAATAGGCCCAAGAAGCATTGGGAGACGGGCACAAGGGCAAAGGTAGAGGGGGTGTTTTGTTTCGCACACCTCAACAGCCCGCCAAGCCACAGTGACCAGCATCTCCCTGTGGGAGGAAGATTGAGGGCCTTTCTCCCACAGTGGGCAGCAGTCACTTCAAGTCCCTTCATCCTGGATCTAGTGGCAAATGGATACAGGCTGGAATTCTCCTGCCAACCACCAGAGCGACTATTGATCACCTCTCTTCCCAAAGATCGGGAGAAAGCGAGGGCTCTGGGTCTCCAAATAGGAGACTTGCTAGATCAGAAGGTCCTGGTTCCTGTTCCCCAATTAGATCAAGGCAAGGGGTTCTATTCCCATATTTTTGTGATCAGAAAGCCGTCAGGAAAGTATCGGCTTATTCTGAATCTTCGGTCTCTAAATCGATCGATCAGGTACAAGCATTTCCGTATGGAGACAGTATTCTCAATCCGAAATCTGCTTTACCCAAACTGCTTCATGGCCACTTTGGACTTAAGGGATGCTTATCTACATGTCCCGATCCATCCAGCATTCCAAAGATTCCTGAGGATAGCGGTCAAATTGGGAACAGGAATCCGGCACTTTCAATTTCAAGCCCTCCCCTTTGGTCTGTCTTCAGCCCCACGCATCTTTACAAAGGTGTTAGGGGAAGCGCTGGCTCCGCTAAGGTTGAAAGCAATAACTGTCATCCCTTACCTGGACGACCTGTTAATAGTGGCAGATTCTTACCAGAAATTACTAGGAGATCTCCAGACGGTACAGGACTTCCTTCAGTCCTTAGGCTGGCTCATAAACAGGGAGAAGTCTTCCCTAAATCCAGCTCAGAGGGTGAAATATCTGGGCTACGACATCTGCTCAGTAAACCAGAAGGTTTTTCTCCCGGAGGAAAAGGTCTCCAAGATGGTGCAAGCAGTTTCAGCTCTACAGACCAGTCAGTTGGTCACGCTGAGGGAGATTTCAAGTACTGTAGGTCTGATGACCTCATGTTTTCCGGCAGTGCCATGGGCAAGATTCCATCAAAGACCGTTGCAGATGTTTCTCCTGAGAAACTGGGATGGAGATGTAAGGTCTCTGCAGTCAAAAGTTCTGTTACCTACCAAGGTGAAAAGAAGCCTATGGTGGTGGAGGACACATCTTCACCTAACAAGGGGCCTGCCATGGTCCATTCCTGTGTCCAAAAGGATCACGACGGACGCGAGTTCCTGGGGATGGGGGGCCCACCTCAGCGACCAGGTCGCACAGGGAAAATGGTCTGGGAAAGAAGCCAAAGCTTCATCGAACCAGAGGGAACTACTAGCGGTTCAGAGAGCCCTGCAAGCCTTTCAGTCGGAGATCAGGGGTCACAATCTCCAGATCCTATCCGACAATATTGCAACAGTGGCGTACCTCAACAAGCAGGGAGGCACGAGGAGTCGGATACTTCAAGAGGTTGCTCAGGGAATTTTTACTTGGGCAGAAGTAAATCTAGCCTCAATATCCGCTGTGCACCTGAAGGGGACAAAAAACTGCCTGGCAGACTACCTCAGTCGCCACAGGGTGGAGCGAGACAACTGGTCGCTTCATCCAGAAGTATTTGCAGAGATCACCAACAAATGGGGTTGGCCCGAAGCAGATTTGTTCGCAAATCGGCTCAACCGCAAGACGGAGGAGTTCTTTTCTCTGAACCCAGAAGATCGATCACTGGGGATCGATGCACTGGCGAATCCGTGGCCATTCGACCTCTGCTACGCCTTCCCGCCGATCAGGCTTATTCCAGAAGTACTACGGAAGTTTCTCCTAGAAGAAACGGACCTAATTCTGATCGCCCCCTTCTGGCCCAAGAGGTCATGGTTTTCCCTGCTACAGTCTCTGGTCTCGAAGCCTCCATTAAGACTTCAGGAGAGAGAGGACCTGTTATCTCAGGGTCCAGTGTCACACCCACAAGTAGTGTCCTTAAGCTTGACGGCTTGGTATCTGAAGAGAAGATACTGAAGGCTCAGGGGTTTTCTGACAAAGTGATCAAAACTTTGGTGAATTGCAGAAAACCAGTCACTAGAGCCATATATTCCAAGGTTTGGAAAAAGTTTAATTCATGGTTGTCTGAAAACCAAAGATCAACGCATGATGTTCCTTCTATTTTGGAATTTTTTCAAGAGGGTGTCGACAAGGGTCTTTCGGTTAGTACCTTGAAAGTACAAGCGGCAGCTATTAGTGTTTTCCTCCAGGTTTCTCTTCTGGAAAATCCCACGGTAGCGAGATTTTTTAAATCCATTTCCAGGGCCAGGCCAGTAGTGATAAGAAGTTGTCCAACTTGGGACCTGTCCCTGGTGCTTCAAACTCTGGTAGAACCTCCTTTTGAGCCCTTAGAGGATATTTCTGTTAAATTACTTACCCTAAAAACTATTTTTTTTGTAGCAATTACCTCAGCTCGTAGGGTAAGCGAGTTACAGGCTTTGTCAGTAAGGGAGCCATTTCTCACAATTTTTAAGGATCGTGTCGTGTTAAAAAACGGATCCAGGGTTTTTACCCAAAGTAGCTAGTGCATTCCACAGATCACAGGATATTGTACTGCCATCCTTCTGTAGTTCACCGCAGGGTGATCAGGAAAAGAAATTTAGTTTTTTAGACGTAAGAAGATCCCTTCTCATCTATTTAGAGGTCACAAAGACCTTCAGAAAGACAGACGCTTTATTTATCCTTTTCTCAGGCACACACAAGGGTAAGAGGGCATCTAAAGCCACATTGGCTAGATGGATTAAACAGGCCATCTCAGAAGCCTATAAAATTAAAGAAATTCCTACCCCTTTTGTTACTGCGCACTCAACGAGAGCTTTGTCCGCGTCTTGGGCTGAGAGGGCTGGTGCTACACCGGAACAAATTTGCAAGGCTGCCACATGGTCCAGTTATTCGACCTTCATGAAACATTATCGCCTGGATTTGCTATCTGCTCAAGAACAGGCGTTTGGTCGAAAGGTCCTTCAGGCAGTTGTCCCACCCTAGACTGGTAAGTTCTGGCTCATCGTCTCATGGGCTGTCCTGGAAGACGCTTGGGAGAAAAGATGAGTTAGGCTTACCGGTAACTCCTTTTCTGAGAGTCTTCCAGGACAGCCGGATTCCCACCCGGTTTTTGTATGGAAGTTATGTGTATTAATGCATATGTTTTTCAGGGAAGTCCTACGGTTCTCGAGAAGACTGGCATGGGGCCTGGAGGACCGCCCTTTTATCTGGTGGGGGTTAACGTGTTTCCTGTCCTGGTGGGAGGAGCCCTAGGTCTCATGGGCTGTCCTGGAAGACTCTCAGAAAAGGAGTTACTGGTAAGCCTAACTCATCTTTTCCTAACTTTCATATGGATTGGAAGAACATCTTTTGTCATTGTTCTGTTATGTATACAGGCCTGGATTTACTCCCTTTGCCGCCCCAAGGCCGGGTCCTTCAATGACACAAACACCATCACATAGGGGGTCTTCATCCAGACCGGCCCAGGGCACAACACATCAGGGTACAGTGCACATCAGGGCACGGTACAAAGCTCAGCACATCGGGGCACATGGCACATTATGGGGCACATCGTTTACCAGCCAGCATGCAGAGTAGTGCAGGAAGTGTGTGTAATAGATTCTCTCTCAGCTCCCTGGCGGCCTCTCTTCTCGTCCATCCCAGATGTCGCAAGCAAATGGGGATGGATGAGAAGAGAGGAGAGGCCGCCGGGGAGCAGAGTGACATGAGAGAGAATCTATTGCACGCGCTTCCTGCACTGCTCTGCATGCTGGCTAAATCTCGATCTACCCATCAGGCTCCAGCTGTCGGCGATTGACGGGTAGGTCCCCGCGGACCTCCAATGCAGATTAGGCGGCCGCTCTAACTGGTAGTCCAGATGGCCAGTCCATCCCTGCCCCCTGTTGCAGCGGCACCACCCCTGCACCCACTGCCGCCCCGAGGCCTGGCCTACAATCCGGCCCTGTATGTATGTTCTACAGGATATAGTCAGAGACTGCAGCTATGCTCTGGGAGATGGTCAGAGACTGCAGCTATGCTCTGGGAGATGGTCAGAGACTGCAGCTATGCTCTGGGAGATGGTCAGAGACTGCAGCTATGCTCTGGGAGATGGTCAGAGACTGCAGCTATGCTCTGGGAGATGGTCAGAGACTGCAGCTATGCTCTGGGAGATGGTCAGAGACTGCAGCTATGCTCTGGGAGATGGTCAGAGACTGCAGCTATGCTCTGGGAGATGGTCAGAGACTGCAGCTATGCTCTGGGAGATGGTCAGAGACTGCAGCTATGCTCTGGGAGATGGTCAGAGACTGCAGCTATGCTCTGGGAGATGGTCAGAGACTGCAGCTATGCTCTGGGAGATGGTCAGAGACTGCAGCTATGCTCTGGGAGATGGTCAGAGACTGCAGCTATGCTCTGGGAGATGGTCAGAGACTGCAGCTATGCTCTGGGAGATGGTCAGAGACTGCAGCTATGCTCTGGGAGATGGTCAGAGACTGCAGCTATGCTCTGGGAGATGGTCAGAGACTGCAGCTATGCTCTGGGAGATGGTCAGAGACTGCAGCTATGCTCTGGGAGATGGTCAGAGACTGCAGCTATGCTCTGGGAGATGGTCAGAGACTGCAGCTATGCTCTGGGAGATGGTCAGAGACTGCAGCTATGCTCTGGGAGATGGTCAGAGACTGCAGCTATGCTCTGGGAGATGGTCAGAGACTGCAGCTATGCTCTGGGAGATGGTCAGAGACTGCAGCTATGCTCTGGGAGATGGTCAGAGACTGCAGCTATGCTCTGGGAGATGGTCAGAGACTGCAGCTATGCTCTGGGAGATGGTCAGAGACTGCAGCTATGCTCTGGGAGATGGTCAGAGACTGCAGCTATGCTCTGGGAGATGGTCAGAGACTGCAGCTATGCTCTGGGAGACGGTCAGAGACTGCAGCTATGCTCTGGGAGACGGTCAGAGACTGCAGACATATTACAAGAGTCTGCAAGAGATAATTACTAGCCACTTTATAAATCAATGCTTCCATTCTGGTGCTCATTAGACTGCTTAAAAACATACTTGTGCCACATTTAATATTTGTTACAGCAAGATCAGTTATAAAAGATCATAGAAAAGAGTGCGAAGGAATTCAGTCTAAGAATATCTTTTCTTCACTGACCTAAATTGGCTCCTAGGTAGGGGAGAAAACAGACTGTTTGCAGGGGCCTTAGGTGCCAAAGAACCACAGGCTGGGCACCAGGGCCATAAAATAAACATAACATTTTCATTTAGGTGACGTCTTCCTTTTTTAATTACCGTATATACTCGAGTATAAGCTGAGGCACCTAATTTTACCACAAAAAAATAGGAAAAAGTATTGACTCAAGTATAAGCCTAGGCTGAGCAATGCTACTGTAAGTGGAAAAGAGGTTCAACAATGCCCCTTTGCAGCCCCACTGTGTCCATCTGCAGCCTCGCTGTGTCTGATCTCCTGTGTACCTTTTGATCTCCATGCTGCTGCAGTCGGCGGCCGTCCACTGTGACAAAGCTCCACCACTTTCTCATCTGTGATGGACGAAACACTAAACACTGATCCCAGCATTGTATCAGTGTTCCGTCCATCACGAACTAGGAGGAGGCGGGGCTTTGTTACAATGGACAGCTGCCGTCTGCCTTGCAGAACAGGGAGCGTATTGCTCCCCGTCCCCTCCCTGATACTGATGTCACTCTACCTTTACTCTCAGAAAATACAGGCAAAATAAAGAAAAAAGTAAAACTGATTTATTTTTAACAGGCTTTATATTTGTCCATTAGGAGAATTTTTGGATACTTTTCTTTTACTAACTTCACAGATACTTTGTTCAAATGATAGATGTAGATGTAATACATTCCTATTGGAAAGGTTGAACTTACCATACAAAGAAGGTACTCCAGAGTCCCCTTTGTCTCCTGTGGTGAGGAATACAGAATTTTGACTGTTAGCTGATCTGTGCAGGATTAATTTGTATATATTGGACATTCTGTACATTTAATTACTTAAGCACCTGATTTGCATACTAGCTTATTGTAGTGGTTTATACTAGTGATTTCCAGCTTCTAATCTAGAGGGATCCCACGGGCCCATGTTACAACTAAAAACATAAATGTATTGTGCTTTTATGTGAAAGACCAACACAAAGTGGCACATAATTGTCAAATGGAAGGAAAATAATAAATGGTTTTCAAATTTTATTTACAAATATGTAAAAAGTGTGGCGTGCATTTGTATTCAGTCCCCCTTCAGGCTGCTTTCACACTGAGGTGCGGGCTGTGTCTGCATTCTAATACCACAAGGTAGTGGACCGCTAGCAGGTGCTTTTAACCCCCACTAATGGCTAAAAAGGGTGTTGTGGGTTATGAGATAAATATGTTTACTGGCAGAAACATGAAAGTCCAGTAGGCCTCAAAATTGAAGTGAACTATTGCAAAATGAAAACCTTTCAGAAAAAAAACACCTTAACACATGTTTTCCAAGTCTCCAAAACATTAACAATTGGATTAGCTATCTCTAACATTTACAAGCTTAGGGTGAGAGTTTAGAACAATGATAGTAGCTTTCTCACCAAAGAAGTTTGAACTGGTTTCAAGTGAAGAGATCTACCCATTGTGGGGTAGTTTTTAGTAGACACTAATGTTGACTCTAGCTGTCCTAAAAAAAAATGGATGATGTTGACCAAGAAGAGTCCCTAAGAAGAATTTTACACAGCTGGGCTATTATCCTGTCTTTATTAAGATAGTCTAAGGCAGTGATGGCGAACCTCGGCACCCCAGATGTTTTGGAACTACATTTCCCATGATGCTCATGCACTCTGCAGTGTAGTTGAGCATCATGGGAAATGTAGTTCCAAAACATCTGGGGTGCCAAGGTTCGCCATCACTGGTCTAAGGTCTGATTTTAACAAACCAAGTCATGTATACATTTTGACTCAAATATCTGCATATATAGATATCTGATCATAAGTAATTCATATGCCATGTCCAGACCTTTTAAGAAAACCTCTGTACGCAGGTTGCATTATAATACACATATCAAAAGTAAGAATATATGTTGACATGGTATAAATGAAAAATGTTTAGCTTATCAATGCCATCTTGGCGTCAGAGGGAAAAGTATGATCAAAGCATCTGTTGATTTAAAGATTCTGTTAGTGTGTGTGTATATGTATGTATGTGTATATGTATGTGTGTGTGTGTGTGTGTGTGTGTGTGTGTATGTATGTATGTATGTATGTATATATGTAATTTTAACCCCTTCCATACAGGGCATTTTCACCCCCTTCCTGCCCAGACCAATTTTTAGTTTTCAGCGCTGTTGCACAATGAATGACAATTGCGTGGTCATGCAACACTGTACCCAAATTAAATCTTTGTTTTTTCCCCACACAAATAGAGCTTTCTTTTAGTGTTTTTTTTTTTGGTATTTGATCATCTATGCGTTTTTTTTGCGCTATAAACAAAAGAGCGACAATTAAAAAAACACTATTTTTTACTTTTTTATTTAATAAATATCACAATTTTTTTTAACATTTTTTTCCTCAGTTTAGACCGATACGTATTCTTCTACGTGTTTTTGGTAAAAAAAATGCAATCGTATATTGATTGGTTTCCATAAAAGTTAGCGTCTACAAAATAGGTGATAGATTTATGGCATTTTTATTTTATTTTTTTTACTAGTAATGGCGGCGATCTGTTTTTTTTATATTTTTTTTGTGACCGTGACATTGCGGTGACTCTTTTGACACGTTTTTGGGACCATTGACCTTTACACAGCGATTGGTGCTATAAAACTGCACTGATTACTGTGTAAATGTGACTGGCAGGGAAGGAGTTAACGCTAGGGGGCGCTGAAGGAGTTAAAATATTCACTAAAGTGTGTTCTAACTGTAGGGGAGGGGGACTCGCAAGGGGAGGAGACCGATGTGTATTCCTCTGTACTGGGAACACAGAGGCGATTTAGTTTGCATGTGCTGCGCTATATAAGTTTTTCACTCACATCGGTCTCGTCACCGCTGACAGGAGGGCACGCGGTCGGGGTCGCGGGTGGTGCCGCGGCTGCGCACCCGCGCGCCCTAGATCGCCAGGAACAAAGGACGTCATATGACGTCCACCCGGATCGAAGAGGGGTTCCTTCCGCCGTCATTTGTCAATGACGCGGTAAGGAAGTGGTTAATATAGAAGTGTTTTATAGAAACTAACCAACATTATGAAAGAGGTCAAAATGTGATTATAAAAGGATATGAATTAACCTGTACTTAGAGTAACACATATTCATCGAATGCATTTTAAAATGATTCATGTATCCACATTAATAATTATTTTGTGTAGATTGAGAGATATAATCCGTGCATGTTTAGAAAAAACAATTTTCAAAGATACACATTTATGCAGGAATATAGAAACATGGTATATAGGAATCAAAAGTATACTAATTGTATTTTATGAAATATAGTTACCAGAAAGTTCAATATACATACTTTTATTTTTATATATATATTATGAGCCGCCCCAGCATAATATAAATAGTAACTTAAAGAGGAGCTCCAGCCGCGGAATTTTTTTTTTTTAAAGTCAGCAGCTACTAACAGTGTAGCTGCTGACTTTAAATAAGGACACTTACCTGTCCTACTTGCCCGCGCTGACGGCCCCCCCCCCCCCCCGATGCCGGTCCCACGATCGCTCCGGGTCCCGCGCCGCCATTCACACTATGGGAAACAGGCAGTGAAGCCGTACGGCTTCACTGCCCATTTCCTACTGCGCCTGCGTGAGTCTCACGCTGGCTTGTGAATGGGCGCGCTGCTCTCTGAGAACACACACAGTTCCCAGGAAGCAGCGCGCCCCATTCACAAGGAGAAGAAGAAGAAGAAAACACACCGCGGTTCAGGAAGAGGCAGATTACGGACTTCCGCATAGCAACAGCTATTTCGGGTGAGTATTTTTTTATTTATTTTTTCAGGGTATTTTTTTTTTTTTTCAAACATTGTAAAATGTTGTTATCCTGGGTGGAGCTCCGCTTTAAGAATTGAACTCAAAAGGTGAGACACCAAGTGGTTGAAAGTGATATTACTTGAGGATCTCAAAGTCCAGAGAACAGTTAATCATTAAGGGTCAGCAAATAGAAACCAGACACTTCTTCACAGCAACTCCCATATGTGCATCCAACCTATGAGATAAGGACACATACCGGTTGGGCAGAACTTAGTATAACTTTATAGTCTTATTGTCCGGAGGGGTACATAAGTGGAGGAAAATTAGATGAGAGGAAAAAAATATGAATTACTGAAGATCACTCAAGGAAGAGAGAGACCCATGGAGGGATGACTCAGAACTGACTCCGGGGAGGGGCACACTGGCACACTAGCGCCATGCATGAGGACTTATTCTTATCCCATGAAGATCCATAGAAAGCCACTTCAGCCATTTAACTCTGGTCACTTGCAAGTAGGAAATAGCCATTTTGGAATTGGTAATTATTTTTGATTTTATGTTGACTCTATTCTCAAAAATATTGAAGTATTGATGTTCTACAAAATGTTGGAGTATTGAATATCTTGCAATTATAATTTATGATTTTTCTCTAAAGAGTACATTTGTCATTATATTTATTTTTTTGCTTGGTTCCCATTTTAGTGACAAAACAAACGTCCAATTTATTTCACATTGTAAACCACTTACCTGCAGTATAGTAACGGTTGAGCATGTGAAATAGACGTTCTGTTTCATTGTCATTTACACAAGGTTATTGAAACCACATTAAGAATTTATCATGGCACAAATGTCAAGTGTACTGCATGCCTATTTTGGGGGTATTTTTATTGATTTTCAAGTCGTTAATGTAACGCAATTGGTATTTTAATTTCATGTAAATATTCATATTTTTGTCAACCAATAAATGTAGCTATTTTGTATGATCATACGTCTCTGTGAATAATTTTCATATTATAGACTGTCATATAGATTGACTTGTATTCAAAAATGTCTTTAAAAAGAATTAAAAATGAATACTGTGTGGGTAAAATGACCTTAACCACTTAAGGACCGCCGCATGTACATTTACGTCGGCAGAATGGCACCGACAGGCACATCAACGTATATATACGTTGGTGCCTTGGGGGGGATCGGGGGTCCGATCGGACCCCCCCCCGTACATGCGGCGGTCCGCGCGGCTGCAGGAGCGATCCGACAAGTGGGGGCGGCTATCCGTTTTCATCCGCCCCCTCCGGATCGCTCCCAGCCAATGCGCGCGCCCGCCTGACCTGTCACTTCCTCCTCCTGTGTAAACACAGGAAGGAGGAAGCGACGTGATCTCTCCCTCGGCGTTTGTTTCAAGCGCCGCTGAGGAGAGATCACTACAGAACAAGTAAGTCTGCACCAACACTACACTACACACACACATTTAACCCCCGCGATCGCCCCCCCCCCTCCCCCCTGTCACAGTGTCACTGAATGCAGTAATCATGTATGATTACTGTATTTAGTGTCAGTGTGACAGACAGTGTGACAGTCAGACAGTCAGTAGTGTCAGGGTAGCCCCCCCCACCCCCCCCCCAATAAAGTTTTAACCCCCTGATCACTGCCCTAGTTAACCCTTTCACTCCCTATTGCCAGCGTCACTAAGCGATCATTTTTCTGATCGCTGTATTAGTGTCGCTGTTCCCGCTAGGTAGCTAATTTTTTTTTAATGCGATTTTTTTTTTTTACTAAAGACATGCGGCTAAATAAATTTTGGCCTAAATGTTTGACTAAAATTTAGTTTATTGGTTTTTTATTATAACAAAAAGTAAAAAATATTGATTTTTTTTCAAAAATGTCGCTCTATTTTTGTATATAGCGCAAAAAATAAAAATCGCAGAGGCGATCAAATACCACCAAAAGAAAGCTCTATTTGTGGGAAAAAAAGGACGCGAATTTTGTTTGGGAGCCACGTCGCACGACCGCGCAATTGTCTGTTAAAGCGACGCAGTGCCGAATCGCAAAAACCCCTTGGGTCATTTGCCAGCGTATTGGTCCGGGTCTTAAGTGGTTAAAGCACAACAAGAGTTAAAACCAAATTTCAAGGGGTATGAATACTTTTTCAAGGCACTGTACTTGGATTGGTCCAGGCTTCATCAGTGTGACAATTTAGTTGCACTCATCAGATACTACTTACCCTCCAGGGGTATGACCTGAGGATAACAGGGCCAGTTTCAGGCACTGATTACGACCCTCCAAGGCGTTTAACGCAGAAGAAAGGATGCCCATAGTGTAAATCCGTGTTTAAAATAAGATTTATTGTAGGAGGCGTATAAAATACTCACATTTGCATAAACAAATATAGGCAAGGAAAAAACTGGCGCTGAACATCCAGTGTTTACAGCCCAGACCGGAAGTGATGAACCAACGTGCCTAAACTCCCTCCTACTCGTTTCGTCTGACGTATTGAAGACCTCGTCTGGTAAGAAAACTACAGTGGCCATCTTGCGTTAGATTTTGGGGACCGAAGTCCCCTATATGGGCTACTTATTCATTTGTACAGACTAGGACTTCAGTCCCCTTATGGCCACTACAATCAGTTTGTAATATGGACTTTGGTGCCCCAAATCCATCTGAAAATGTCCGCTATAGGACTTCGGTCTTCAATATGCTTTCCAAAATAGCTGCCGTGTCTGATCAACTGGTTTTTGGAATGAGTGAGCATGGGACTTTGGCCCCCAAAATCTCAGTTGATCAGACACGGCAGCCATTTTGGAAAGCATATTGAAGAGCGAAGTCCTCAATTAACACAAAAGATATGGCGGCCATTTTCAGATGGATTTGGGGGACCAAAGTCCATATTACAAACTGATTGTAGTGGGCATAAGGCATTTATACGCCTTCTACAATAAATCTTATTTTAAACGGATTTACACTATGGGCATCCTTTCTTCTGCATAAAACGTCTTGGAGGATCGTAATCAGTGCCTGGAGCTGGCCCCATTTTCCGCAGGTTGCTACACAGTGGCACTTTTACTATGATCGCGTCATACCCATTGAGGGTAAGAAGTATCTGGTGAGTGCAACTTTGTAAAGAGCACAGTTTGCCACGCACAGAACAAGATCTGAAATGTTCACCTATCAACGTTGAAGTTTTTTAAGCACAAGTCACTTTATCACTTCCTTTTTCACAAGGACTTTCTTTTATTTACTGTGTTGATCTTTTACTCCATGAATTTTATATGGACTTGATTTATGCACTTTAGGTGAATTTATGCATATATTTAGCAGTCATTCTTGAAGTACCCACTTAATTTAGCACTTTATTCACTTATTTGATACCCGGCCGAGAGTGTATCACATCAGTAAACACCCGGCAGAGGGTTCAATATACTTAAACCATCACATGGTGTTTGACTTCATACTTCTCTAGGACACATTCTCGTAGCAAACACCCGGCTAGGGTAACACTCTGGGCCTTACATTTATTTTGGATCTCATGACATTTTGTTAGTACAAGACACTATTCTCATCAGAACAGCGCCATACCTACACCCCCCCCCCCCCACACACACACACACACACACACACACTTTTAGAAGTTCATGATGTCCTAAATAAACATATTTTACTTTAAAAGTTGTTTTAAATATTTATTTGCCGTGTAATCACTCTGACATTAATCAGGGAGGCGCAGATGACATCAGCACCTTGGGAACTGGATGACCATTATATACTTGTGTTGGACACCGCAGTGCATTAAGCTGCTCCCAAGTACGTAACATTAAAGTATAACTTAAAACATGGAAGTCTTACCTTTTTCTCCTTTCTCTCCCCTTAAGCCATTATCTCCTAAAATAAACGTAAATACGTTCAGTATTGCAGCATAAACAAAATGATTTGTGTGTGTGTATATACAGTACTGTGCAAAAGTTTTAGGAAGGTGTGAAGAAATTCTGTAAAGTAAGAATGTTTTCAAAAACATTACGAAATGCAAAATAAGAAAATTCTAAATCAAATCCAATATTTGGTGTGACTACCCTTTGACTACACTGCATCTATTTTTACACTTGCACAAAAAGTCAGATTTCGTAGGATTAACTAATTATACCAAGCATGTGCTAATCAATTTCATATGCAAGTTGAAACGGTGTCGGTTTTTTTTCCCTCTAATGCATTCTATGCATTAAGGTAAAACACCTTCTGTGGTCTGATCCCCCTTATGCTTATCTGAGCCCGATCTTGATCCAGAAATGTGCACAAGAGCTCCCCCTCTCCCACTCCCGTAGCGAGTATGCACAAGTGCCCCCATAGCTAGCAGCTTGCTATGGGGCATTTGGTGAGGGGGGAGATATAAGCACCCAAGAAGAGGATTGGGGTTCCTCTGTGCAAAACCATTGCACAGAGCAGATTCAGTGCCTTGCAAAAGTATTCACACCCTTGGCATTTTTCATGTTTTGTTGCCTCACAACCTGGAATTAACATGGATTGTTTGAGGATTTGCACAATTTAATTTACAGAACATGTTCACAACTTTGAAGATGTGTGTGTGTGTTTTTTTTTATTTTTTATTTTTGTGAAGTAAACAAATGGGGAAAAATAACAGTCAATGTGCATAACTATTCACCCCCTAAAGTCAATACTTTGTAGAGCCACCTTTTGCGGCTATCACAGCTCCGAGTCGCTTTAAATACGTTTCTATTAGCTTGCCACATCTTACCACTGGGATTTTTGGCCAATCCTCCCTTTAAAACCTCTCCAACTCCAAGTTGGATGGTTTGCGCTTGTGAACAGCAATCTTTGTCTGACCACAGATTTTCTATTTGAGATCTGGGCTTTGACTAGGCCATTCAAACACATTTACATGTTGCCCCTTAAATCACTCAAGTGTTGCTTTAGCAGTGTGTTTGGGGTCATTGTCCTGCTGGAAGGTGAACCTCTGTCCTCGCCTCAAATCACACAGAGTGGTACAGATTTTGCTGAAGAATATCCCTGTATTTGGCACCATCCATCTTTCCCTCAACTCCGACCAGTCCCAACTCCTGAAATGTGATGTGTTGGGTTTGTGCCAGACATAATGTCATCATTATTGTCATCCTATGTACAGATACTCCAGTCTCTGCTGTGGAACTCTGCAGCTCCTCCAGGGTTACCTTAGGTCTCTGTGCTGCCTCTCTGATGCCCTCCTTGCCCGGTCTGTGAGTTTTGGTGTGCGGCCGTCTCTTGGCAGGTTTGCTGTTGTGCCATGTTCTTTCCATTTGGTTATGATGGATTTGATGGGGTTCCTAGGGATCATCAAAGATTTGGATATTTTTTTATAACTTAACCCGACTTGTACTTCTCAACCATATTGTCCCTTACTTGTTTGTAGAGTTCCTTGGTCTTCGTGGCAGTGTTTGGTTAGTGGTGCCTTGGGTGTTGCAGCCTCTAGGGCCTTTCAAAAAGGTGTCTATGTAATGACAGATCATGTCACACTTAGATTGCACACAGGTGGACATCATTTCACTAATTGTGACTTCTGAAGGTAATTGGTTGCACCAGAGCTTTTATTGGCTTCATAACAAAGGGGATGAATACATATGCACATGGCAATTATCTTTTTTTTTTTTTTTTTCTGAAAAATAGTTTTCTGAAAAATAGTTATGTATTTTTTACATTTTTCTTCACCAACTTAGATTGTGTTCTGACATATAATTCAGATTAAAGAAACATTAAACTAAAGGCTGTAATGTAACAAATGAGTAAAAAGCCAAGGGGTTGAATACTTTTGCAAGGCACTGTACTGAAAATTGTAGATACATTTGGGAAATAATGGAAAGAGCTGAAGAAGAAATGGCAGTCAGCAGATAGAGGATGTAGATTGCTGAATTCTACAAACCTTTTTCACCTGGAGGACCAGATTTTCCAGCAATCCCCGGATATCCTTTTTCTCCTAAATAACAGAAAACATGACATGTTAAAAAAGATTCCATTAAGTCCTACGGAAACTTGGAAATGTCGTCAGATGTCACAACACCCAACCTAAGCATTGGTGTAGTTTATTGCTCTTTATATTAATCTGATGGAAGAGTAACAATGTCACCTTAAAACTGGTCACAACCTAAAGAAATAAAAAAAAAATGGTACCTGAAAGCTTTGGTACCTGTCCCATTGCCCATAGCTCTTTAAAGATCAGCCGGCTCTGGTATAGATTCCGGAGGGGGGGTGCGCTCTACGCAGTTTTTCGCTTTACTTTTAAATTGCCGCCAATTGTTTTGTTTACATTAAGCTGTCTACGGGGGAACACCACTGACAGCTGAAGAGTCCTAGGTTAAGGATGCAGCGGCAGGCTTGCTGGTCTTCTGTCAAGAGCCAACTTGTCAAAATCTCAAATTACGTCACTTCTGGTGAGCAGGGCCCCTCTATCATTCTACCCCCCTATATTCATAATGGATAGATTCAGTATAAATCTATCAATGGCCGCAGCGGGCCACACCCTATTCAAGCGACCGGCTCCTTTTGGGGGTGTTTTTTTGAAGCACCTGATTGGAGCCATAGACTCCAATAGGCTCCAAAATGGGGTGGGCCCAGGGTGCAGAGCATTGCGTTCGGAGCCCACCCAGATGTGTTAGAAAAGCAAGTTAATAATTCCTTTTCCAACGCTCAACCGCCTCAAGATGGGGTAAGTGCTGGTCAGACAGCAAGTGGGCGGGGGGGGGGGGGTCACAATGGCTGCGTTTGATGTGGCACAGTGGTTGCAATTGATTCTCCAACAGCAGTAATTGCCAATTTTGATGACTTGGCTGCCTTCACAGAACAATGGTGTTCTGTTGAAGTCCACCCCCATCAAATAGTGTAATCCATACCAGACCCGTATCCGAGCAGCAGCCTGGCCGGTCAGGAAAGGGGGTGCCAGGCCGCCTGCCCGTCCCCTCTCTCTGTATGGAGGAGAGGAATGAGCAAAAGGGCATTAGGGTAGCGGTATTGAGGTGTCTGTCTCAGGCCAGAAAAGTGATGGCACAAAATTGGCAATCACAGAAAGCACCGGCATCTGCAGAATGGGTTAATGTAATAAACATGACAGTGTGGAAGGAAAAAGTTCTGACTAGGCACGGCAATTTAAAAATAAAATGTTGTGGGAGCCCTGGTTGAGAAGAATGGGATGCCAGTCCTAAAGAGTGGAAAGGAGATTAACTTAAAGCGGATCTCCCACGCCAACATCTTTATTTTCTTTAGTGCTAGTTAAATGGTTAACGCTAGTAATTTGCTACACTCACGTTTTCGGTGTCCCGCGGCCGCTCCGCTGCCATTCCGTGTGAAATATTAACTTATATTATGCCTTCCGTTTCGTTTCCATTTTAACTGTGGGCAGAAGCCCACAAGCCGGCACTTCCTTCTTCCGGTGGATGCTGATCTCCCAGCATCCACCGCTCGATCTCGCGCATGCGCACGAGCAACGGTGGAGCAGTGGCTTGAGCGTCTGTGTTGCCATGACAATGGCAAGCCTAGCAATTAAAAGTTACAGCCCCGTTGTGACACAGCGCGATACTTCATTACACGGCTGCGCAGTGAACACAGGGAGCTCTGGAGAGAAGCTCCCAGAGCGCACTGCATCTAAGAGGAAGTGATGCAATGCCCGGAAAATTCCCACAGTGATACAGACCGGAAGGCACAGTAATGAAAAGGTACTGTACCGATTTAGATTAAAAAAACAGTTTTTAGAAGATCAGATAGCGGCAATCTTATTAAACACATGTTGTATTTAGGGTGGAGATCCGCTTTAAGCTGAAGTGAGAGAGTGAGAGTGGTAGAAAATAGAGTAATATCCCCAGAGTGCATAAAACTGATGTAGTGGTTGCAGTAGTTTTTTGGGAATAAGAGGGTGGGGGGGAGAGGGAGGGAAAGAGGGGAGGGAAGGGAGAGTAATGGGTAAAGAGGGCATCTTTAACCACTTCCATACAGGGCATTTTCACCCCCTTCCTGCCCAGACCAATTTTTCGTTTTCAGCGCTGTCGCACTTTGAATGACAATTGTGACATGGCCCTCAAACAAAATTGGCGTCCTTTTTTTTTCCCACAAATAGAGCTTTCTTTTAGTGGTATTCACCTCTGCTTTTTTTATTTTTCGCACTATAAACAAAAGAGCGTCAATTTAAAAAAAAACACTATCTTTTACTTTTTGATTTAACCACTTTTTCCGGCCCCTTAAACCCCCTTCCTGACCAGACCAATTTTCAGCTTTCGGTGCTCTCACTATTTGAATGACAATTAGTCATACAACATTGTACCCATTTTAAATTTTTGTCCTTTTTTTCACACAAATAGAGCTTTCTTTTGATGGTATTTGATCACCTCTGGGTTTTTTTTATTTTTTACGCTATAAAAGAAAAACGACTGAAAATTCTGTAAAAAAAAAAAAAATCTTGTTTGTCATATTAGCGGGTTATTTCTCACACACAGCATATGCATACCACAAATTACACCCCAAAACACATTCTGCTAATCCTCCCGAGTATGGCGATACCCCATGTGTGAGACTTTTACACAGCGTGGCCACATACAGAGGCCCAACATGCAGGGAGCGCCATCAGGCGTTCTGGAGCACCCAGACCAATTCTGACATTCCTCTCCTACATGTAAAAATCATCATTTATTTGCTAGAAAATTATAGAACCCCAAAACATTATATATGCTTTTTTAGCAAAGACCCTAGAGAATGCAATAGCGGCTGTTACAACTTTGTATCTTGCATGGTATTTTCGCAGACATTTTTTGAACGCGTGTTTTAAAAAAAAAAATGTTTTGTGCTTAAAAAAAAACAGTAAAGTTAGCCCAATTTTTTTTCATAATGTGAAAGATGAAGTTACGCCGAGTAAATGGATACCCAACATGTCACACTTCAAAATTGCGCAGACTCATGGAATGGCGCCAAACTTCGCTACTTAAAAATCCCCATAGGCGACGCTTTACTTTTATTGGTTACATGTTTTTAGTTCCGGAAGCCAAAATGATTGCTCTCGCTCTAACGTTCGCAGAGATACCTCACATGTGTAGCTTGAACACCGTTTTCATATGTGGGCGGGACTTGCGTATGCGTTCGCTTCAGGGGTGCTTTAAAAAATGGGTATTGCGGGGTATTGCAGAGTATTGTGGGGAATATAAAAAGGCTCTTCTCTATTCCCGACACGTTTTCATATATCTCATATATCGTTTACCAGAATTTTCTCACTATATGACAATCATACCAAATGTGGTCCATAGTCCCCCTTTCCGCCTTACATCTCCAACAAATATCTGTCCACTATTTTATTTTATTTAACGCTACAGGGGTCCAATACCATCTCATCGCTATTTTGTAGTTTCTTTCTTTATATTTATTTGCTGTAGATATTTTGTGAATTATTTCAAATATTTTTTTCCATTCTTTTATTTGGACATCCATTATGAAAAAAAATATTTTACACCAGAGCTCTTGTTGTCCTTTTTGTATTTTCCTATCTCTAGCCTTATGACATTTGTTTTTGATGCAATATGATACAAGAAAAACGTTTTCTAAAAATAAAATGCATACTTTTATAAACACTAGTTATTTTCTTGCAAGCTGCATATAGGCGCTTGGGAGTATTCTTTTCCTTTTCCATATGTTTTTTATTACAATTAACCTCGATTTTAGCTTACTACACTATTCTTTGCGCTGGTCTTTCTTTTTAAATACAATGTACTGCTACTGCAGGTTCAAAGAACAGGACGATGATACTGAATGACTCGCAAGAAGCGTTCAGTCTCTTCACTCCAGCCTACTTGGCCTCCACCCAATGCGATAATAAGCTGATAATATTTCTTGGAATGTGCTTCTTGTTTGTAATCCTGATGTGACCAGGAATGTACTATCCTGTTTCCTGCTCCACCTGTATCTTCAATATTGGTAGTTGGCAATACATATCTATTTGAAATCCAATAAAAATATTGTAACAGAAACAAATGGCCGTTGTTGAGGATATAAAATGCTTTAGCAACGTAAATGTCATTTAGGACTTGTATCTACTTTAGGCCTATTGCACAAGGGATTTAATGTTCTGCTTCTGACATCTTTGTGATGCAGTTTTGAAGGATGGGGAATGAATGGAATGAACAAGGAAACTGGATGATATGGAGCAATGTGCATTCTTGTGCTCTCTCTAGCTATGCATTGCATTTCCCCATGTATTCCACCATACCAGTTCATGTTATAAGATACATCCTTCACTGACCCCCATATAGGACTTGATTTTGCATCTGAACTGTTCATTTAATCACTTGGCAGGAATTCTGACATTTCTCTCATATATGTAAAAATGTGTGTTTTTGCTAGAAAATTGCTGGAGAGAGCTGGAGAGAGCTGGAGAGAGCTGGAGAGAGCTGGAGATCTCAGTTCATGAACTTAATACGTGAAATTACCCTGGTCACAAACCAAGGAAAATGTTCCCAAGGGTTCAATGTTAGGTTAATCTGTTATGTACTTTTTATTTATTTATATATTATAAAATGTGTACAATTTTTTTTTTTAACCACTAGCTTGCCATCATATGATGGCGGGACGATGAGCCTCTCGTTCTGGGCAGACTTCATGTGACGTCACGCCTTCCCGAGCCACTAGAGGGCGTGCAAACCCGTGATTGCCCAGTAACTGAGCAGGATCGTGGATCTTTGTGTGTAGACGCACAGATCCATGTTTTTGTCAGGGAGAGGAGACCGATGGTGTGTCCCTTGTATGTAGGGACGCCGATCGTTCACCTCCCCCAGTTAGTCCCCTCCCCCACAGTAAGAATCACTTCCTAGGGAGCACATTAATCCCTTAATCGCCCCCTAGTGTTAACCCCTTTCCTAGCCAGTCATATTTATACAGCAATCTGCATTTTTATAGCAGGGATCGCTGTATAAATGTGGTCCCAAAAAAGTGTCAAAAGTGTCCAATGTGTCTGCCGCAATATCGCAGTCACGATAAAAATCACAGATCACCGCCATTACTTGTAAAAATAATAAAAATGCTATAAATCTATCCCCTATTTCGTAGCTGCTATAACTTTTGCTCAAACCAATCAATATACACGTATTGCGTATCTGTTAAAAAAAAATTGTAGAAGAATACATATTGGCCTAATCTGAGGAAATTTAAAATAAAAAGTAAAAATTGGATATTTGATATAGCAATTTTTATTTTTTATTTTTAAACTTGCCCCTCTTTTGTTTCGTGTTATTTTGGAACATTATTTAACATAGACAAATAAAAGTCTATTCAGAAGATCCTTCTTCCTGGGTGTTAACCTGTTTGAAGTCGCTTATCTTAGCCTGGAGGCATTATGGCAACTCCCCAAGGGGATAAAATAATTACGGTTAGTTTTTGTTTGAAGTACGACTTAGTTTTGAATGAGCCATTGTCCATTATAGGAAGATCCAAAAAAATATTTCCTAACTGGCATCATGAGCAAAATGTATCTCTTGTTCGTTGTCTAACAACGAACGAGGGATATATTGTGTTCATGATGCCAGACAGGAAACAATGTTTTGGATCTTACTATATATAATGGACAATGGCTCATTCAAAACTAAGTCGTACTTCAAACAAACTGACCGGATTTCCTTTATCCCCTTGGGGAGTTGCCATAATGACTCCTGGCTAAGATCAGTCCCCAAGAGTCAGTTTGTTAAAATGAGATGAAATTGTACAACTATTGATGATTATAGACTACAGGCAGGAGTATTGAAGAATAGACTACAAGAAAAGGGTTATGATCCAGAGTCTTTGGAAATTTCCATGATTACGGATACCTCAAAGGTGGCCGATACTTAATAGGCATCGGCAGCCACCACCCTTTTTAGCAAAGAAAGCTGCTGAAATAGACTCCAATTATTAGATTCTCGTGCTAAAACCAACAGGGATAGGCCTATGGTACCGTTTTATAACGTTTTTAACACGGCATTATGTGATTAAGAAAATTAAGAAACATTGGCACCTGTTAGGCAATGACAGGATCATCAAAACGTTCTTGCCATCTAACCCACGGGTTATTTTTAGAGGAGTACCCTCTCTTAAAGAGAGGGTGGCTCCCAATGTGGTTGACCCTCCCACTAAAAAGGTCTTTTTTTTCAACGGAATTTAACTGGTTATCAATGCCGTAGATGCCAAATATGTACGTTGAACAAGAGTAAGTCTAAGAAAACAGACTCATTCTTTTCGAGTAGTACCTCCAAGGAACCCGGCATTGAGCCTTTTATTACCTGCAGCTCAACAAGCATTGTTTGTTTGTTGCAATGCCCATGCGGGCTCCAGTACATTGGCAGGACCAAAAGGTCCATGCAGGTGAGGTTAGGCGAACACATCGCTAACATTAAATCAGGTTTTCGGACTCTCTAAACATCGATTTCCACCATAATCGTAATCCAGCGAAGACACTTTTCTTAGGGATTGACAAATTCGATCCAATTCGCAAATTCGCTAGTTAAAGAATTGACCAAACTTGAGATGCCCTGGATCAATTGGGTGGGGTGTTATACCACCTATGGCCTGAACATTGACACTGACGTTAATGCGTTCATTGAAAATGGTTAAACCAGTATTTTTTGCATTTATTATCTTTATTGTGAACTGGTTCAGAGGTCCGGGTTTATCCGTGTCATATGTTCACAGTATTTAGAACCAGAGAGAGAGAGAGAGAGGTTCTTCACCTCCCACATACATTTATTTACTAGTCTACCAATTAGAATAGAGGTGGCTATTTCCCAATTAATGTTCAATTATTGGGGGGTTGTTTTCCATCTTTTCTATGATTGTATGTGGACACTAGGTCCCTACTTTATAATTTAGTCTATATCCCCAATAATTATGGTCATTTTTTCTTCCCCTTTTTTTTGAACATAACGTATATATAGTAAGATTTCCTTTGTATCAATCATTAAGCCCATTGTATTTAATGATACATAATTTCCTCTTATTTCAGTTTAGCGCTGTTGAGACAATACCTTTTACTTTTTTCTTTCCACTTCAATTTTATTAATATATTTTATATGCATCATAAATTTATTTTTTATTTCTTATTGGTTTGGACATAAATGGGCAATAAGGTTGGTGGCTGCCAAAACCTATTTAGTATCTGCCACATTTTTGAGGTATCCGTAAGCAATCACATTAATCGTTTTACTAAGATGGATTGACTTTTATTGCCTTTGTCATGATGGTATCCAAAATATGACAGTCCGTTGATATTCATTTTTTCTTAGATATTTTGGGCTTTTTAAACATTAAATTTTTAAATGGAAAATTTGTGTAGTCCTAATCTGTGGTTCTTTTTATCTTAAAACAGCATAGAAGTATTGGCAAAATTCCCTGTTTTAATATGACGATTATGGCTAGTACTGGCAAGATTCCCCATCTCAACATGGAGGAGTAGCGTTGGGGATTCCCGGAGCTCTGAGCTGGGTGTTCCTCAATGTGATGTAGATTAAATAGCGGTGAAACCACGCCCTGCTCGTGCCCCTGGAAGAAGTCGGTTTTTGGCTAACTTTTTGGAGTGGTTTAATATATGCTCTTATGAGTTTTCTTATTATGTATCAGTCCTTAGCGGACCTTGCAGATTTATTCACTGACCTTTTTTCTATTTATATTTTTTCAATTATTGGTCACGATTTGGATACATCACAAGTGTAACACAGCGCAGCTTTAATTTTTTTCATGCCTTTTGAACCCTTGTCTGAAACAATCCCAAAACCCAATTTAAATGACTAATCTAGGGGTCAGTAAACCACACTGTGCATCCAGGAAAACATCTCGGGGTGTGATATTTGTAGAATTCATATGAACTGTTTTTCCATGATTCTCAATTAAGTGAGCCCACCCTCATGGTAGTCAGGAGGCAGAACCCCCCCATCTAAGTGGACTGGTTCAGTGCTCTTGATATGAATGTGTCAGAGCAGAGAAGAGGGCAGTGGGTCGTGTTTGTGAACCGGAGTGTGTGTGTGTGTGTATGTGTGTGTGTGTGTGTATGTGTATATATATATATATATATATATATATATATATATATATATATATACAGTGTTGTAAGTAACGGCGTTTAAATAAACGCCGTTACGTAACGATTGCCCGGCAAGGGGTAACTAGTAATCTACCTGATTACTTTTACCCCAGCGAGAGCGCCGTTGCCGTTACATTTGCTCCGTTACCTCGTTACTTACACCTCAGGGCCGGCGGGATGGCATTGACGGACCGGTTGTGATTGGGTGGGTGAGTGTCGTGACTCAGTGACTGACTGTGTCATCATCAATCATCATCACATGCAAAAAAATTATGATTGGTCGCCGGTGGGCATGTGACTCTCAGTGTGGGTGGCGCTGGCCTGGCACTGCCAGCGCCACCCACACTGAGAGAGTCACATGCCTGCCGGCGACCAATCATTAATTTTTTTGACATCGATGCATGTGATGATGATGATGAGTTGACAGACAGTCACCCACCCAATCACAGTGGCAGAAGTGGCTTCACTTGGCGCATGCGACGCGCCCCCTGGAGTCTCCCGGGTCCCGCCCGCGGCCGTCTGCAGTCTGAGACGGTCAGACCCGCGTGAGGTGTGACACTCGCGTCGTGACTTCACTCGGCAACTGACTGAGCACAGTGAGCAGCAGAGCGTGTGAGCCCGCCGACGATCACACCCGACCCGAGTGACCCATCCCCGCGGAGGCTCCGCTCCACCACGGACCTGAGTCCGGACCAAGGCCTCAGGCCTGAGGCCTAGCCAGAGTGGAACCGAACCAGGCAGCAAGTGAAGCACTGTGGCCCTGCCAGCAGACAGGAGGAGGTGAGGTGCACCGGGCAGCACCGTAATGCGCTCAGGTGGTCAGCACTCAGCAGTTGGTCACACGGTGTCGGTGTGACACACACATACACTGGTCCTTTTTTATACTTCATGAGCAGTTGTTCAAGTTGAAAAGACTGGGGAACTGTCTGTTGCTTAGACTCCAATTTTAACTGTAGTTAAATATAGGCTTAGTGACACTGACAGTCAGATAATAATTGGAGTAATTAGAGTACTAAGCTTACTTTACTTTACAATTAAAATCAGCAGTAGCCACTAGCCAGCCAGCAAGGCATTGTCAGACAGTCACTCTCAGCTCAGGCAGTAGCACAGTGTTCATATTTTGCCACGCCTTAGGCCTGGTGTGGCAAAATATGAACTTTGTGCTAGCCTACTGGCTGACACTGTGACTGCTGCTGCTGCTTGATTGTAATTGTAAAGCTTAAGGACTCCAATTATCTGTAAGCCTGCTATATATTTATAGACAGATAATTGGAGTATTTTAAGCTTTACAATTAGGCAATGTAATTTTTTTTTTGAGGTAATATAATTCACCAATATTAACCTGTGTATCTTTCATGGATTATAGAGTTCCAGGCACAGGCAGTCACCTCACCACTCACCAGGCAACACTGTGGCCCTGCCCCTGCCCTGCGCAAGCCAGCAGACAGCAGCACGGACCGACCGACCGACTGTGGCCCCTGCGCAGCCAGCCACCAGCCAGGTCCCAGGTGAGGACGGAGCCGATTGGAACTGGGGGGGCGGCCTAGTCTAAGGCCGCCTTAGGCCTGGTGTGGCAAAATATGAACTTTGTGCTAGCCTACTGGCTGAGCTGACACTGTGGCTGCAGTGCTGCTTGATTGTAATTGTAAAGCTCAAGGACTCCAATTATCTGTCCATAAGCCTGTTATATATTTATAGACAGATAATTGGAGTATTTTAAGCTTTACAATTAGACAATGTAATTTTTTGAGGTGATATCATTCACCAATATTAACCTGTGTGTCTTTCATGAATTATAGGGTTCCAGGCAGTCACCTCACCAGACAACACTGTGGCCCTGCCCCTGCCCTGCGCAAGCCAGCAGACAGCAGCACCGACCGACCGACTGTGGTCCCTGCCCCCTGCGCAGCCACCAGCCACTCAGCCAGGTCCCAGGTGAGGAGCCGATTGGAACGGGGGGGGCGGCCTAGTCTAAGGCCGCATTAGGCCTGGCTTGTGGCGAAATATGAACTTTGTGCTACTGGCTGAGTCTGACTGATACTATACCAATAATATCATACAAACCAAACCTGGAAATCTAGAAAGGATTTTAAGGTGGACCAGTGGAGGACCAGTGGACCACATACAAAAAATAAAAAAATAAAAAAAAAGATATTGAGTACAGTGCTATGAGGCTCATGCCTTTCTTTTTCTAATGTTTGCTGCTAATTTTAATGCAAGCCTTTGTTAGAAGTTGCAGAATACTTCCATCGATAGGAAAAAATAGGATCCCAGCTGTAAAACAATGCTTAGAATATTGCGGTTTTGTCTTGTATTATATACTGCAACTTCTACCAAAGGCTTGCATTTAAATTAGCAGCAAACATTATTTAAAACAAGAGAGGCATGAGCCTCATAGTAGCACTAGCACTGTACTCAATATTTATTTTTTATTTTTTTGAATGTGGTCCACCTTTAAAATCCTTTCTAAATTTCTAGGTTTAAAAAAAAACATGCCCTGCAGTAGAAAAGTCACCCAAAGAAAAAAAGGCATATGAATGATAAACCTTAAATTCTATATCATAGTTGCCATGTATTTTAAAGAAGACACGCCCATTTTTTTTTTGCTTTTATTTAGGTGCACCCCAACCCCCCCAAAAAAAAAAATACAAGAGAGGAATCAAGGAGTCAGACTCAGATCACGGTCAGGTACCACCGTACCACACTGCCAGTACCCCCACCAGTGGAGTGCCACACCACCAGCCGTCAGCAACAATGGCGACGAGCTGGGGAAGATCAAAGTTAGCATTCTCAAACTGGAAGTACCGTGACTACTTCTCCTTGATTGAAATTAAAGGCAAGAATGTTTATGTAACATGCACGCTATGCTCAGGAAAAAAGACTTTGTCCACATCTTCTTCAAGCAACTCCAATCTTTTGAAGCACCTCACATCAACACATGCTAACGTGACACTTGTTGCTGCTGCTGCTAACCCAACCCCGAATTCAGCTAGCGGAGTAGCCGGACCGTCTCTCCTAAAACAAGCAACGCTCGATTTTTCTGGTCAACATCAGGTGACCAAGCCCGAGCTGAATACATTGATTGCAAGGTATGTTGTTGAAAACATGCTCCCCCTGTCCACTGTGGTGTCTGAGTCATTCAGAGCTATCCTTTCTAAAATACCACTACGAGGAGGAGGAAAGGGGGTTGCCCCATGCCGAAACACTTTTGCTAAATTCTTGGACAGTGAATACGAAAAAATGATGATTGAGCTCAAAAAAACATTTGAGGAATTACAGTACATTGCAACTACAGCAGACATCTGGACTTGCCACAATAAAAGTTACCTGGGTGTGACAGCACATTGGATCAATCCACATAACCTGGAAAGAGAGAAAGCAGCTCTTGCCTGCAGACGGTTTAAGGGGCATCATAGTCATGACGCCATAGCAGTTGAGCTTGACAATATACACTCAACATATGGGATAACACACAAAATCACAGCAACAGTGACTGATAATGGCTCAAATTTTGTAAAAGCATTTAAAAGGTACCAGCCACTTGAGGAAAGTGATTCTGAGGAAGACGAAGATGAGGTGACCTTTACAGACATTAATGATGCTCTACATGCAAGAGGTGATGATATTGATGGTGATGTGATCACTTTGCCCCCCCACAAGAGATGTGCATCACACACACTGAACCTGATTTCATGCACAGATGTAGACAAGTGGCTGCTGTCAAAATCTGCAACAAAGGCTGTTTATAGAAGTGCTACTGCCAAATGTACTGCCCTATGGAACAAGACTAGTCGATCAGCTTTGGCTACTGAAACAGTTGATGAGTTGGTGTCAAAAAAGCTGCTTGTACCTTGTACAACACGATGGAATTCCTTCTATGATGCCCTGGCTCGAATCTGTGAAATATCCATGGTAGACCTTAACACCATTTCCTCCAAATTAGGACTGCCAGCAATAACGGAAAGGGAACAACAGTTTTTAAAGGAGTACTGTATTGCGATGAAGCCCCTTACAGTTGCCTTGGATATACTTCAGGGAGAAGAGAATTGTTTTCATGGTACACTCCTACCAACAATTGAGACATTAATGTTAAAGACAGAAGCCCTTCAAAGTGGCCTGCAAATACTGAGGGACCTTCCTGACGCCATAGTCACAGTAAGAACTTAAATTTCATATTTTATTGTTTATTAAGTGAACATTGCTGTAGTACTCATAATACTAAATACAACTGCTACTAATTATGATTATTATTTCAGTCTATCAAAACCAGATTTGCTGATGTCCTGGGAAATGAAGAGGCTATACTTGCTGCCGTAACTCTTCCAAAATTCAAGCTTCGCTGGCTGCGGTCACAGGAGTTAAAGGATAAGGCTAAGGCAAGTTTGCTGGCAGAGTGCCGAAGAATTGTCCTTGAAGAACCACAACAAGGTAACAGCACATCTACACAACAACATCACACAGATTCAGCCAAAGAGAACGATTTCTTTTCCTTTGAAGAGGATGAGGAGGAAACAACCTCTTTAGCAGAAAACCAGGTGGCAGACTATATAAGATCTTCAGCACAAAATGTTGACTCTCTGTGTGGATTTTCTCTTATCAAGAAAATTTCGCTACGTTACAATGCTGCTACTCCATCTAGCGCACCTGTTGAGAGACTGTTCAGCCTGGGCAAGCTTGTCTTCTCTCCAAAGAGGAACAGACTGTCAGACCAAAAATTTGAAAAGCTTCTCCTATTACGTTACAACCACTGGTTTAGTTAGATGATGAGAGGAGTTCAGAGTTGGATAGTGTTCTGTTTATTGTGCACTGCAGTATTATACAGTTAATTGCACTAATTAATAAAGGCGAGAGTTTCCTTTGTCTCCTATAGTCCTATTAGTATAAGAAACTAAGGAAAATCTGGCCTTTAATTAATGCAATGATTTATCTATATCTGTATAATTGTTTGAAAAGAAACAAAGGAAAATCTGGCCATTAGTACAAATCTCTGTATCTCTGTAGCTGTATATTCAGCCTACTAGTGCACAATAAACAGAAGTTTTGTTAATGTACTGATTGAATAGTTAAGATTTGGATAGTGTTCTCCAACTCTTAACTATTCAGAATCAGTACAGTAACAAAACTTCCGTTTATTGTGCACTAGTAGGCTGAATATACAGCTACAGAGATTTGCACTAATGGCCAGGTTTTTCCTTTGTTTCTTTTAACACTATTATACAGATAATCGCACTAATTAAAGGCCAGATTTTTGTTTCTTTTTACCCTTGTTTACATTTGTGTGTCTTAATTTTGCACTTGAATTCTAGTTTAAATATTTTTTTTATTTTTTATGTTTCTGTGCATACCATTCATATGATCTATGGCAGGCTGCGCCGCTGCAATCTATTGAATTGGGTTCAAATAAATACGAAATGTTCTGAAATACTGTATATAGTGTTTTTAATCTTCAATCAGTTAATATAAACATCTTTGATATTAAAGATGTTATAGAACGTAATTGTATTGTAGAATATAAAAAAAAAAATAATCAGTTACTTTTCCGAGTAACTAGTTACTTTGCCAATAAAGTAACTGAGTCACTAACTCACTTACTTTTTCGGGCAAGTAACTTGTAATTGTAACTAGTTACTTTTTTAAAGGAAGATGAACAACACTGTATATATATATATATATATATATTCAAAAAATCAAAACACAAATATTTGCCACAATTTTTGTAGAATATTAAAGATGATGTTATGCCAAGTAAATGCTTTCAAATTGTGCACTCATGAAAAATTCAGCAAATATACTTTAGTAGGTGTCCCTCGTTCCTATCTCTGAAAGTTGGAATGTATGCTTCTGACATGTTAGCTGTTCTACTGATACCATCCACTGTCCTAGTAACACAACTACTGTTATACTCACACTATGCACTGTCCTACTGCCACCAACCTTTGCCCTACCAAAATGTCCATGGTTCTACTGACTGACACCATCCACTGCTCTACTGACACCTACCTCTGCCCTACTGACATGTCCACTGCTCTGACATCCACTGCTCTACTAACACCGTCCATGTTTTAATACATTTTTACTGTTTGTTAGTGTGTAGATAGATACACATACATAGTTGGCAACAGTCCTGACGTGGCGGGAACTGTCACAGAATCCAGAAACATGTCCCACCTGGCGTGGCGTGCACATTGTCGTCAAAGGTGTCATCCAAGCCCATCCACATAGTAAGTAGTGTTGCTCACGAATATTCGCATTGCGAATATTCGCTACGAATATTGCATATTCGAGTATTCGCGAATAACTCGAATATCGCGGCGAATATTCGCTATTTCGAATATTCGTATTTTTTTTTTTATAAAATATAGCGAATATGTGTAAATATCGAATATTCGTGATATTTTATCCAAAAAAAAAATAGCGAAATTTCGCAATCATTTTTGCTTTCGCATAATGCAAAAGAACATATTAAAAAGGCCATGATGGTCTCTGTCAGTGTGGGACTCATAGCTGATGTCGTCAGCAAGCCACCTGTCTGGGGCCGCATACCATAATGTGTTGTAAGTAGGTCTGCTATTGTCTGAAGGAGTTCTGTATTTATACTTATGAACATGTGTATTGTGCTGTATGAACCTTTAGTGGGCAAGTTTGACATGCATTGTGATATTTGAGTTCATCCAGGTGGTTTATTAAGGATCCTCTGCGATGGATTAGCCATTAGTACCTCGTTGGCTAAACCATTGTGCAATGTTTCGTTACACCCTTTTTTTCCTCCCCCCCCCCCCCCCCTATATATCACCACTAGAGATGGGCTCGGGTGTGTTCGAAATCCCACCTGCCCAATTCTACCAGGAAGCCAACACAGGCAGTGAGATATATCCTGATTTGTGCAGCTGCCAAACAGGAATGTACTTCTTGTTTATAATCTTATTTATAATCTTGGTGTGACCAGGAATGTGCTATCCTGTTTTTGCTCAACCTGTATTTTCAACAATGGGCAATACATATCTATAATTGAAATCTAATATAAATATTGCAACATATATATATATATATTGGATGTTGGCATGGTGAGGGTCCTCCCTCCTAATGCTTTAGCAACCTAAATGTCTATCAGTTAGGACTTGTATCTACTTTAGGGCTATTGCACAAGGTATTTAATGTTCTGCTACTGACATCTTTGTAATGCAGTTTTGAAGGATGTTGAATGAAGGGAATGAACAAGGAAACTGGATGATATGGAGCAATGTGCATTCTTGTGCTCTCTAGCTATGCATTGCATTTCCCCATGTATTCCACCATACCAGTTTATGTTATAAAATACATCCTTCACCGACCTCAAATATATAGGACTTGATTGTGAATCTGAACTGTTCACTTAACCACTTGCCTACCGGGCCAATTCTTATCCCTTGTACACACGATCAGAATTTCCGATGAAAAATGTTCGGAATTTTTTCATCAGATATTCCAACCGTGTGTGGGCCCCATCGGACTTTTTTCTGTCAGTTTAGAAATAGGATTTTTTCCATTGGAAAAAAATAAAACATGTTCTATCGGAAATTCCGATCGTCTGTGTGGAACTCGACGGAGAAAAAAAACATGCATGCTCAGAATCAAGTTGACGCATGCTCGGAAACATTGAACTTTCATTTTCTCGGCTCGCCGTTTTGGACGGTCGGAATTTAATCTGACGGTGTGTATGAAAGACAGCTTAAATGGAATTCGATGGAAAATTCCATCGGATTTTACCCCAACTGAAATTCCGATCATGTGTACAGGGCATTACATTTCCTATATACTGTATATTATATTATATTTTGGTGAATGTGTTTGTATATTTGTATATATGTGTTTTTTTATTTTTTTGCGAGAAAATTACTTGGAACTATATATATATATATATATATATATATATATATATATATTTATTACACATACATACACACATACATACATACACACATACATACATACATACACACATACATACACACATACATACACACATACATACACACATACATACACACATATACACATATACACACGTGCTAGACACACATCCACCACCACATGGAATGGCCTCTCACCTCATCACCTGGACCCTTTGGATTATGGAGGGTCAAATGCGCTTTATGTATAAATATCAGCAAATCCAGCTGTAGTGGAGACGTCGCAGAGAAACCGATAGGTCATCCCAGGTCATGTAATAAATGCCAAAAAAAATGGTGCTCTCCGTTTGGATAAACGATTTAATCGTAATAAAAGATAAAAAAACTCACAATGAAGGCACCACGGTCAGTGCCGATGTATACAGCGTGTATATTGAGCAAAGTGAGAGCCGCGGGTGACGTCACAACGCTCCTCCCGTATGCGTTACATCCTCTGAGCGGGGACTTCTTCAGCGGACTTTCTCCACAGGGATTTTTTGATTGACCCTGGTGTTCAGCTGCTATACAGGGGTTCATTTTTAATTTTTGCGCTGATTTTCTTTTCTATGTAATATATATATATATATATATATATATATATATATATATATTATGTAGCATTGGGGGCATTTAACTCTAGTGGTAAATGCATTTTTTCTTTTTGCTCCACACACTTCACCTTCCTTCTCCCATCTGCTCTCCCCAGCCCTTCATTATATGAGCTGTCTGCACCTGGGAAGGCAGCTTGCAGGCTGTCTTTAAAACCTGGACACAGGTTGGAGATCCTGTCCCACCCAGATCTCTGAAGGATCTCCAAGCCATAGAGACCCATGTAGCAATAGAAAAAATATGAGAAAACTGCCAGCACAGTTTTCTCTGTTTTTAAATTTACGCTCTGCAGCTCTGCAATCTGACTATATGCAGACCGTGTGTCCATTTCATCATCATTTTTATAGTGACAGAGCCACGCTCTGCCACAATATATATATTCACACAGTATCTCACAAAAGTGAGTACACCCCTCACATTTTTGTAAATATTTTATTCTATCTTTTCATGTGACAAAACTGAAGAAATGACACTTTGCTACAATGTTGTGTAGTACACCCAGTAGTACACCCCTAAGTGAAAACTTTCAAATTGGGTCCAATTAGCCATTTTCCCTCCCCAAATGTCATGTGACTCGTTTAGTGTTACAAGGTCTCAGATGCGAATGGGGGAGCAGGTGTTAAATTCGTTTGCGCCCCCCCAAAAATCTTTGAGCACCAGCCGCTACTGACCCCCTGTGTGGGAAAACATTTATGTTTTACTTTTTGCTTTCAAAAAAAGGACTTCTGGTATGGAACAGACTCACTGTTTGGCGATACCAATGAGCTACAGTAAGTTACCACAAGTTATATATATATATATATATATATATATATATATATATATACATGTGTGTAACGGTCACCACCGCTTACGACTTTCCATCCAACCACGACAAGCTTATCCGACACACTCCGACAATATTGCATACACGATCCATATCCTTTCCCAGAATTAGACAAGACAGAGCTCCGTTCTTGCTTCCAAAGATATGACAATTTATTGGTATTTTCTCAGCTTCTTATACAGTCTCAAGCATAATGCAGTTTATCACAGGACAATGCAATCTCCACCCCCCCTATTCACTCACTGAGGATAATTCTTTAATTGGTAGCTAGACATGACGGCACCGTATCATCAATAGGGTTCAATTAACCTTGAATAGTAACACAGACATCTAGTTGAATAAGTTCTCTAGACAGCTTTATCACACAATGGCAGAGTCTTGTGAGAGTGGGTGCAATCCACACCTTCAACGGAAGGTCTTTACAGTGACTAGCCAACACCTTAAGATATTTCAATAGCATATTATACAAAGGTATGACTCACTCTGGTCTTGTAGACCTGAATTACCACCTTTCAAAAGCATGTTTGCCCAGATTGCATAGCTAACAGCTTTTGATATTTGAAGACATCCTGCAAACATGAATTATTAGTAATGTCCCTTATTAATGTCTTCTGTAATATATGAATTATGATTCTTTGTCACCCTATGGCCCTAGTGGACATAAGGTGACCCTAGACATAGGAATATCTCAGTCTGTCACGGACCATTCCGTTACTAACTATATATATATATATATATATATATATATATATATATATATTCACAGGGATTTTTTTCTCCTAGAATAGGTGCAGGAACTCCCTCCTTCTGAGTCACCTCTTGTGTCCACCCCCTACCTACCTTCAAGCACCATTCATTAGTTTCACCCCCTACCCACCTCTGAGCACTATTTCTTGGTTCCACCCCCTCCCTACCTCCGAGCACCATTTCTTTTCTCCACCCCCTACCCACCTCCAAACACCATTCCTTGGTTTCACTCCCTACCCATCTTCGAGCACCATTCCTTGTTTCCAACCCCTACCCACCTCCGAGCACCATTCCTTGGTTCCACTCCTTACCCATCTCCGAGCACCGTTTCTTGGTTCCACTCCTTACGCATCTCTGAGCACCGTTTCTTGGTTCCACTCCTTACCCACCTCCGATCACCGTTTCTTTGTTACACCCCCCTACCCACCTCCGAGCACCGTTTCTTGGTTCCACCCCCCTACCCACCTCCGAGCACCATTACATAGATTCAGTGCTGGAGGTGCCGGAACTGCGTTCCCCCGCGTTCCTGCTGGAAAAAAGCCATATATATATATATATATTTTTTTTTTTTTGAAGATCATAGGTGGCAAACACAAGGCCCGCGGGCTGAATCTGGCCCTCCAGGCCATTTCATGTGGCCCTTGCACCTCTCCTCTGGTCCTAATCCAGACCCTTACATTCTGCTTTCAAGCAATGCATCCAGCAAACATTCCCCTAATGTAAGGGGAGGGGATGCGCTGGACATCTAATCTTATAGATACAACCGACTCCTTTGAGGGCAATAATAATGCTGATGCGGCCCACAATGAAATTGATTTTGACACCCCTGTCATAGATGCACATTTTTATTACTATACATTTTACTTGCCTTTCACACCAGCGGCTCCAGCTTCTCCTTTTTGACCGGGAGATCCAGGAAGACCAGGGCATCCTCTGAGAATAGTCAGTTTATCCGAGTCTCCAAGTCCTATGACCTTTACCTCTGCAAGCAGAAGTGGGTACAGACACAATATTAATGGGGTTACTCTTTTTTTTATAAAGTGAGAATTCAACCATTTAGCAAGGAATAAACACCAGTGGAAGGGTGGGCAAATGTACCTGACCCCCAACAGATTGTTTTTTTTTAGACCCTCCTAAAGTTTGCAGTGGCAGTTAGAGTTTATTTTCCCTCCGAAGAACTGAGAGCGCCCTGGTAGCTTTGGAATGAGTAATGGATTATCTGGTTGCCAGAAGTCCATGATAATCAGATTCTTCCATTAATATTGTTTACTTTTTGCTACATTTCATGCATAGTTGTGTGAATCTGTTTTATTTCACACAAAATTGATATTTCACATCTGACTTTACTTTGGTGGACTGAATCACCTACTACCTTCTAGTGCGAAGTCCTTGCTAAAGTTATCTGGTTCCCATCATGGAATCTCCCATCTTAAATCACACTACCCAGTTCTTTTTTTCTCCTAGTCCTATACATAATAAAGAGAAGCCCCATCCAGGTTACTGTCCATGCACAAGAGAATTCTGCAATTTCCCATCAATAAAACTGGTAAACAGTCAGCATTTTATCCCTTTAGCGTCCCTCCATATAATGCTTTTCTGTCCTATTTTGTGCGTTTGCAATCTCTTTGCACACAGATGTCCCTATTGGAAGTTCTCTGAGGCCACGTAAACACGATCGAACATGTCCGCTGAAACTGGTCTGCAGACCAGTTTCATCGGACCAATTCGATGGTGTGTACGATCCATCGGACCGTTGTCCGTCGGACCAAAGTTTTAAAACTTGCTTTAAAATCTGTCTGACGGACACCTGTCTGTCGGACAGATTCGATGGTTAGTACGCCAAACTATCGGACCAAAAACCCCCGCATGCTCAATCAAGTCGATGCATGCTTGGAAGCATTGAACTTAGTTTTTTCATCACGTCATTGTGTTCTACGTCACTGCGTTGTGGTCCGAGGGGATTTTTGTCCGATGGTGTGTACGCACATCAGACCAACAGACCACTTCAGCGTGGTCCGATGAAAACGGTCCGTCGGACATGTTTCCTCAGACATGTCTAATCGTGTGTACGCGGCCTTAGTCTCTTGCTCTGGAGACGCATTCAAATTTTGGATTTTTTCACACTTTCCTGGTTGATGGTGTTGGAGCTGGCAATAGTGCCAGTACTGGTAATGGCCGCTTTCGGCACATTGCCATGCGCACTAGGTCTGGAATGGTGCTAACATTCATGCGCTAATCTGCGTACGCACAATGTGACAGATGCGGCGACAGTTCCTGTTGTGACCTGGCTTGTTCCTGACCTGTCTGATCTGCTCTCCTGGTTTGACCCTCTGGCTTGCTTTACCGACTTTGCTGCTATTGCCAACGTCTGATCCCGGCTTGATTCACAAACTTTGCTACTGCTACCCGTTCCGCCTTCCTGTGTTTGACCTTGGCTTGCCCCAGTTCGTGTTGCCTGCCTATTCCTCTTGTTAGATCTAAACTGTTTGATCCCTAGCCTGGCTTTCACTACCGTATCCTGCACACACCATTGCCAAGTGTTACTGGAGATTCCTAGGGACTTTGGCCCAGCCGTGTATCCTGCATTATCTGGTATACTTCAGATGACCACCAGATCTACTCTCCTGTACCCATCCAGCAACCTGTGCTTCTTTGGGCACTACACCTTCTGTACCATCTTCAGGGGTGTACTGCGCTTAGCCGCAAGGGGAGCCCTCTTGGCACTTTGGCCTCCAACCAGGTACGTGACTGATAGTGGTCACCAGTACACATAGGCTAATCTCCCCGATGGGGACATAAATGGCAAAATTTGAAAGGTCTAAGGACTTCCCCCACTCCATTCAAAATAAAAAAAAGATTTGCTTAGAGCAGTGTCCTTTTTAAAAAGTGTTACAATTTTGAGGCACTCAAGACTAAATTGTAAAAAAACATGTCGTTGCATAGTAGGTGAGGTTGAAAAAAAAGACACATCCATCAAATCCAACCTACGTGTGTGATTATATGTCAGTATTGTATTGTATATCCCTGTATGTTGTGGTCGTTCAGGTGCTTATTTAATAGTTTGTTTGAAACTATTGATGCTCCCCGCTGAGACCACCGCGTGTGGAAGGGAATTCCACATCCTTCCCACTCTTACAGTAAAGAACCCTCTACACAGTTTAAGTTTAAACCTAATTTCTTCTAATTTTAATGAGTGACTGCGTGTCTTATTGAACTCCATGAAAGTTTTATCCATATTGTGGGGTCACCAGTACGGTATTTGTAAATTGAAATCATATTCCCTCTCAAGCGTCTCTTCTCCAGAGAGAATAAGTTCAGTATGCGCAATCATCCCGCATAACTAAGGATGAGGCGAACACTCCCCCGGTTCGGTTCGCACCAGAACTTGCGAACAGGCAAAAGTGTTCACACTGTTAAAGCCTATGGGACACAAACATGAAAAATCAAAAGTGATAATTTTAAAGGCTTATATGCACCATATTGTAAGTGTTTGGGGACCTGGGTCCTGCCCCAGGGGACATGTATCAATGCAAAAAAAAAGTTTTAAAAATTTTGTTTTTTGGCGGGGACCCCCACGCCATTTTTTTTATCCATACCAAACCTGAAGTGCCTGCTATGGAATTTGGGGGGACCCCCACACAATTTTTTTTCAATTTTGGTTTGGGGTTCCCATTAATGGGGGGTGACTCAGTCAGTGTTTTTCAATGACTTTGATCTGTATTGCCGGGACCTGACAATTCATTATAGTTGCGAGTACTTTTAAATGACTTTTTTCCCTTTTTAGAAATGTAATTTTGTGTAGACTGTTATAAACATGGGAAACATGACCCACTTTACAGACATACTATAGACACCCCCCAGGTACGAAATTTAAAGGATTATTTCACTTTTATTGTTTCACTTTAAGCATCATTAAAATCACTGCTCCCGAAAAAAATTACGTTCTTTAACTTTTTTTTGCATTGATACATGTACCCTGGGGCAGGACCTGGGTCCCCGAACACTTTTTATGATAATACCATGCATATAAGCCTTTAAAACTGGCACATTTGATTTCTCCCATAGACTTTTAAAGGGTGTTCCGTAACTTTCGAATTTGCCGCAAACACCCCAAATTGTTCGCTGTTTGGGAACATTGGGCTCATCCCTACTCATAACTGATATCCTCCAGACCCTTATTTATTTGTTGCCCTTTTTGGACTCGCTCCGTCTTATCCTTCCTGAGCACTGGTGCCTGGAACTGGACAGCATACTCCAGGTAAGGGCGGATCAAAACCGGACTTCTTAATGGCAAACCTGAGCCTCGGATGATGCACACAACCCCCTTGGTGAAATTTACTTCAGAAGCACTCTTTCACATCAGGGGTCCTCTTTGACGGAACTCCTCTATCCATCAGAGTCCCCCCCCCCCATCACATCAGATGAAATCATAATGTTAGAGGTCCTCTTACAAGTCAGAGTCCTCACATCACAGTCCTTCCAAAAGATCAGAGGACCCCTCCATCACCAGTTAGAGGCCCTCCATCACATTGGAGTCACCCCCCCCCCCCTCCCGATCAGAGTCCTCTAATCTATCTCTGAACCTGGGTAAACTGGGTTTCGTGCTTATGGCACCCCAGGGAGAAACACTTGCCTGGAGTTGTTAATTTTACTGGTGTAATAAGATATGCGATTCAAAATTTGTGTGGGATTTGTGTTGTAGGGAATCCCACACCGAACACAACCAAAGCTAATCCAAGCTGAAAATGAATATACTGAGTTCACACTCAGTATATTCATTTTCAGCTTGGATTAGCTTTGGTTGTGACAGCCTCATTAGTATGATTCCCAGGCAGCCTATATATCACTCTGACCCTTTAACCAATACCCTATAGACAGTATCTAGCTAGTTATAAGAAGAGGCATTATAAAGATGAGGGGATCAGCCCTGCATTGTATATAGAAGACTTACCTGGACAGTTATCATCAGCGCTGCCAACAAAGGCCACTGCCCAAAGCACGATGAGTGATGATACCCACATGATTACTGTAATTCCTCCTTTCTCTCTGAACTCCGATCTGCTCTGAGAACAAACTGAGCAACCGGGGAATTTAACTTCATTGGAACTCCTCCTCCTATTCACATTCCTCCTCTACGTGCACGGAGGGAGTGATTTGTGAAAAGTTGGGTAATTGAGGATTTTTTTTTCTGCCCATAGCAGAAATATAAAAAAAAATAGAATTATATTAATTAGAAAGTTAAATTATAGCTAAATTAAAAAATAGAATTGCAGTTTGCCAGTATGTGTGGTGGCTGCATTTGTTTTCATTGAATAAAACATTTTCTGCAAGTACATAGCATGCACCACAGCACAGCTGATTGGCTTTTTGTGTGCTGCTTCCCTCTCTCCCACTCTGTGATCTTCGTTGTACAGTGACTGTAAGCAGTTAACACTGAGTCATATTTTATATATTTTAACAATTAAAAAATGTATTATTAAATACAGAGCAGCATTATTTTGTTTTACCAGCCTGGAGTTTGACTTAAAGCGGAGTTCCGCCTATTTTTTTTTTTATGTCAGCAGCTACAAATACTGCAGCTGCTGACTTTTAAAATAAGGATACTTACCTGTCAAGGGTACCCACGATGTCGGCTCCCTCGGTTCTCAGGTAGAGGCGTCGCCATCTTCGGTAAGGGAATCGGGAAGTGAAGCCTTGTGGCTCCACTTCCTGGTTTCCTACTGCCCATGCATGACCCCACTGGTCCCTGCTATCTTCTGGGATCTGTTTGTCTCTCAGAAGACGGTGGGGGGACAGAAGGTGCCTTCACTGAGATCCCTTCGCTGGTTGCCAGTAAAAGACAGAATCACCTTCAAGGCACTCTGTCTGACGCATAAGTGCGTTCAAGGAAATGCCCCCCAATATCTACGCAAAAATGTAGAAACCCACAACCCAAATCGCGTTCTGCGATCCGCCAACCAAAATCTACTCCAGATACCCAAAGCCAGATACAAGTCCAAAGGAGAAAGAAGATTTGCAGTCCAAGGAACGAGACTATGGAACGCTCTACCAACCACCATCCGATTGGAGGCGAATTACCTGGCGTTCAGAAAAAAAAAAAAAAAAACATCTTTTCTGAGGGCAAAAGCTTCAGTTTTAGGGAATGGATACTAAGCGCCCAGAGGCGATTCAGTTCACAGGGTTGCGCTATAGGTTTCTCACTCACATGTTTATCAGCTGTATTTCCCTTTTTAGGTTCTTTAGAATTCTTACATCGGGTTGGAATTTTTACTTCCTATTTCAGTAGAAGTGTATTGGCTAACTCTGGGAGACAGGTGATTGGAAGAAAGGCAGCCCCCCCCCCCCCCCCCCCACATAGCCTGAAGAACAAAGATACTATCAGAGCTGTGCTGTGACAAGACAAGCTCTCTGCTAAGACCTATTTAGAGCACCCACCCCGACACGCATATGCAGCTGCTTTTATCTCCTGTCTCTGAGAACTTGTCAAGATTATCATGCTGATAATACAGGAACAAAACAGCAGAAACACACAGGACTTGGTGGTTTGGAGAGAGATAAGTAAACACTACAGATATAGTATGCACACGCACACGCACACAATATGTTACCAAAGGTATTGGGATGCCTGCCTTTATTCTCTCTCTATCTCTATCATCTCTCTCTATCATCTCTATCTCCATCATCTTCTCTAGACAATTGTTGGATGACATGCAAGTCAATTTTCGCGGGACAACGGTTTGATGTCTCATTTATGTATGGTCAGTAAGCAAAAGTTGAACGTACAAACACGAATGCGTGTAATCAATGCTCAAACATGAAATTAGCAGAAGGGGCCCCAAGATTGGTACCCAAGAGCTGAAATTCCTTGTAGTACGTCACTACATGTGTGGCACGAAAATTGTGTAATGTTAGTATGCAAGACAAGATCCAGGCACACCCCATTTTGACAAAAATCTGACGCTTGGTTGGCCAACAATCATACCGTGTGTACGAGGCTTTACAATAACACACCCTGTAAGTGTTTGTATAAAAAGATGCCTCTAGATACCTTTTCCAGGTATCTTCCGGATACGTGGCTCCTGCCACTCTGCTACTACAATCCAGGGCTACAGCAGTAGAAGCCGAGATCTCCCTCTGATATCAGCTAGGAGTGATGTGACTGCCGTGCTGGCCACTCTGCACCTCCCACTGTTACCCTGGATCATAGTAGCAGAGCAGCTGGGAGTCACGTGACTGTCCAGTAAATACCTGGAAAAGGGTATTTTAGAGGCATCTTTTTAAACAAACTCTCAAGCCCTATACACACTATCAGTTTTCCTGACGGTTTTCTCTTCAGGTTTACCAAAACCATGTAGTACAAGGGCCTGCCTGATTGCATACAAATTGAAACTCTTGAGGTTTGACCTCATATTAGATGGTTTTGGTAAACCTGAAGAGAAAACCATCAGGAAAACTGATAGTGTGTATGGGGCTTTACAGATGTGTTATTGATAGATTAACGAGAGTGGCTGCCAGGATGTTTTCTAAGGTGTGTTTTTTTTTTTTTAATACGAATCGCAACAGGAGGGTGGGTAAGGAGACAAAGAGACACAGAGGCGAGCGTGGATGACAGAGGAACATAAGCAGACCATGTTAGTCAGGGCTCAGCAGCCATTATTCTTGTGGTCAATTTACAGAGGGGAACCCAGGAAGTGGCAGGATCCACTCAGGTTTTTTCAATTTAGAGAGGGGGAGATTAGAAAGCAGAATCACTGTGCTGTTCTGCTCTAAAAGAACAGGAGCTATATTTATTCTAAAAAGCATAGAAATGTGGCGCTCACTCAATATTAATGGAAATCTATCATAAACACATGTTAAAATAAGTACATGTTAAATCTTTAACATACACATCAAACGATCAGTGCTTCATAAATCTTCAACATACATAAAATGTGCAAAAAAAAAAAGGGGGTATTCAATTTGTGCAAAGAGCAGTCATTTTCAAAGCTAAAGTGCAAAAAAATCACAAAGATGGTGCAAACGAGTGCTATAAATTGATAATAAATGCAGGAATTTTTTTTTCTTTTCAAAATGACCAATCAGAGGATCAAAGTTCATAAAGTAAAGTGCATGTGCATGAAGATATGAGATCAGTCCATCCAAGAGATTCCACCACCATGCACGAATCGTTTGCCCCAGCCTCTCCCATCATTCAAAGACCCATTACAGGTCAAACCAAGCCTCCAAAACACTCAGGGCCAGATTCTCATATATTTTCGGCGGCGTAGCGTAAGCCATTTACACTACGCCGCCGCTGCGTACTAGAGCAAGTGCTTTATTCTCTAAGAACTTGCTCCGTAGTTTGCGTTGGCGTCTCGTAAATCGCCAAGCGTAAACCCGCGCAATTCAAATGGGGCGGCTTGTATTTAAATTAAGTGCGCCCCCGCGTCGAACGAACTGCGCATGCGCCGGCCGGGGAAAAAGCCCAGTGCGCATGCTCCAGCTCACGTCGGGAAGCGTCGTTGAAACCGACGTCAAAACGACGTGAGCGTCATTTACGCAAGTCCCTATTCGCGAACGAGTTAGTAAAACGACGTAACGATGGAAAAAGCCGACGCTGACCCGACGCCATACTTAACATGGCGTCCGACGGGACACGACGGCATCCGACGGGACCTCGTAAGGTTACTCCACATAGAAGCTGGGGTAACCTTACGAGTTCGTAAACGATGTACGCGACGACGGGGCGGCGTAAAAGCGATCGAGAATCGGCGTACTACTTAATTTGCATATGCAAATGAAAAAACAACGTAAAGGCCACCTAGTGGCCGGAGTTGTCATTACACCTACGATCCGAAAGTGTAATTGTATTACACTTGTCGGATGTAGAAGCGTATCTATGCAAAAGTGATGCTAAGCATCACACGCATAGATACGAGTCAAAAAAAAAGGCGATACGACGGGGTATCTGAGATACTCCGTCGTAACGCCTCTGAGAATCTGGCTCTCAATATGTATCTACGGACATCCAGGACCAGAGCACGTTGACCCAAACAACAGTGTTCTGATTCATCAGAATGCAATTTACATGTAATGAGAAGATGGGGGCTCCATAGTGTAGTATAGTCAAAAATGATTTATTAAGGGACGAAATAGTAACTCACAGTTAAAATTCCAGCAATACGGCTACGAACACAAGGATACTTCCGGCCGCGACCAGAAGTGACGACACCTTATTTTCTCACTGACGCGTTGAGTCACTGAACACTCGACTTCATCAAAGGGTATGGAGCCAGGTGTACTACAACACCCATCTAAAATAAAAATATACTGATGGCATCTAGTGGATAATTTAAAAATGGCAGTTTGAGGAAATAATTAAAGCGGAGCTCCACATGTTTTTTTTTTTTTTAAAGTCAGCAGCTACAAAAAGCATAGCTGCTGACTTTTAATAAACAGACACTTACCTGCCCACTCCTCTCCCGGCTCACTCCTCTCCCTCTCCTCTCTTCCTCCTCTCTGCCGTCATAACTGTGGGCATCCAGCTGTGACAGCTTGCAGCTTCATGGCCGAGCGCGCACAGTGCATTCGTGAGTCACACTGCACTCTCCTATTCGCCAGCCGATCGTCTGGGACCTGAGTTGTGTCCCAGAAGATCACTGGCAGGGAGGGGATGCCTAGGGCGAGAGGAGGAGTCGCCTAGACGGCCGAAGATAGGAAAGAAGTGTTGTGGAAATTTGAAGATGTATTTAATATGTATTGTCATAATGGCACCCAGTCTCTTGGCACTTCCGTAACCCACTCTAAACAGAGCTGACTGTGGCAGTCCTGAGGCTGGTTGACTCTCGTCTGGTAGTAGAAAATGTCTTGAGGTTAGAGTGTGATGGTTGCGGCGTGGGCGTATGTCCGCCAGCGAGAGGCCCCTCTGTGCATTTAGTACCGAAGATCGTTGAGGGGGGATGCGTTCACTTCGCAAGCACACTAGTGGTTATGGACAGATGTGCGCTCTTATCTGGGTCATGTCTGATCAGCATCATTTGGGATTCGTAGCGTACGCCTGTAGCTAGCCTCCATTCCGCCTTAATAAGGGTATAATCTGGATATGCATTATTCTATGGAATGGCACAGATTAAGGATTCTATCAGCGTTTATTATGAGAGCTTGTGATAGTTTCTGGTGTCAGTGGGGCACATGCACTCCCTGACCAGACACGCCCAAAAGACTTTAGCCAGCATTGTATGTATTTCTATTCATTGTATTGTATTCATTGTATGTACTCTATTCATTGTATTGTATTGTATTCTTTTCATGTATTCAATGGGACCTCCTGTCAGAGGAAATGTCTTGATATGGTGTTTGCTGTGTGTAGAAGACATCCGATGATGACCACTCCCATGGGGGAGGCGATTAACTAGTGGAGTGATGACTTCCTGTTTGTGTAAATAAATGAGCCGTGCTAAGCCATGTGGCTGGCATTGATGGCGATGATGGTGACTTGATAACAAGCTTGTGTGGTGGTCTGTTAGTGGATGAATGGCAGGGAATGTATGGTGAGGGAAACTTATTTAGTTTAAGTTGCCTTATTTCAACAAGACTGAATTAGAGACCAGATATCTGTCTGCTCTGCAAACAGCCAGAAAATCCACAACAGAAGTGGGACAGGAAGTCTCACTAAAAAGATATTACCATTTTCCCCTCCCCCAAAATAATGCCAAATGTGGCATGTCAGGCACGAGGAGTGCTTAAAGCGGAAGATTTTGTCACTAATCTTCCTCCTTCTTTTGATATCTCCGGGTCAAGGAAATGCATTTTTTCATCACTCACTTCCCAAGACAATTTAATATTTTTATTTTTGGTTTTTAGCTCAAAACAAAAATCCAACAAGCTTTCTCTATGTCCGACCCATATCACAATATCATTAAAACCTTGTTTAAAAAGCAATAGTAGTTGTTTCTTCTTATATAGAGCATCCTCCTCACATTCAGCCATATACAGATTGGCCACACTGGGCACGTATTTAGCTCCCATTGCTATCCCCCGTATTTATTTAGTTATAAAAGGTCTTATCATACCATACCATAGGTATGATGTTAACAGTTTAGTAAATTGTATGAATATTAATCCACTAGTCATATTTTTATTCCATTAGATTAAAGGTCTAGTTTTCAACACTCCCCATCATCTGAGGCTGTGGCATGGTATGTAAGATACTGGGCAAACAAGTAAAATGTTAGTTGAGTTCAAATCCCCTCTTGACCACCTTTTCAGATTCATTTATTAAAATTGCAAAAACTTAAAACAATCAATCAACTTTCAGAGGACTTATCCTTTCTTATTAGTTTATATTGATTACTGCACTTTGTAGACAGCAGTTGAGACAGTGCCCTATGGTTTGTGGTAATGGACTCTTGAAGGTACAGCTTTGCCAGATGGGAAATTCCTCTAGACCAAGTAAGAGACTTGTCTAGGTCTGATGGTAGCAGTTTTGTAAATTGTATGAATATTAATCCACTAGTTATATGGTTATTCCATTAAATTGAAGGTCTAGTTTTGAACACCATATGAGCGTAAGTAAGTTATGTAAACAATCCACTAGTCATATGGTATGCCATAAAATTAAAGGTCTAGTCTTGAACACTAACGCTCTTCTGAGGCAGTGGCTTTGTATGTAAGACACCAGGTCAGTAATTAAAATGGTTGTAAGTTCAAATCCTTGGGTGACCACCTTTTCAGATTAAGGCTCCATTCAGACCTAGGTGTATGCTGTAGCGGCGTATTGCGGCGACAAATCGATAGGCGTTTTGTCCCCGCGATTTGCGGCGACAAAACGCCTATTGATTTTTTGCAGAAGAGGTGAATTAACATTGCCGGCTATGCCCGTACGCCCGATACGCCTGAAAAAAAGGGTCCGGGACTTGTTTTAGCTTCAGGCGTACGGGCGTTTGGGAGTTCGGCGTGGAGATGTGAACCATCTCCATAGCCGACAATGTTAATTCGCCCCTCCAGCGTATCTAGGGCTGCTTCAGCGTCGGGCGTAGGGCGACAAAACGCCTAGGTCTGAATGGAGCCTTGGTTATTAAAATTGCAAAAACCTAAAAAAACAATCAACTTTTAGAGGACTTATCTATCTTATTCGTTTCTATGGATTACTGCAGATTGAAGGCAGCAGTTGAGATAGCACCCTGTGGTTCATGGCAATGGACTCTTAAAAGTACAGTTTTGCCAGATGGGAATTTCCTCTAGGCCGAGTGAGAGATTTGTCTAGAGTCTGATGGTAGCAATTTAGTAAAATATTCAAATAATAATGCACTAGTCATATGGTTTTCTATTAGACGAAAGGTCTAGTTTTGAACAACACCCACCTTCTTAGGTGGGGGCCTTGTATGTAAGACACTGGGCTAGCAAGTGAAATTGTTGCAAGTTCAAATCCCCAAGTGACTCATTTATTAAAATTGCAAGTGCTTATCCATTCTTATTAATTGCTATGTGTTATTGCACGTTGTAGGCATCAGAGATAGTGTCCTGTGCTTCATGACAATGGAAAGTTCAGTTTTACCAAATGGCAATTTCCTCTAGGCCAAGTGGCAGGCTAGTCTAGGGTCTGATGGTAGCAATTTAGTAAATTATGTGAATATTAATCCACTAGTCATATGGTATTCTATCAAACTAAAGGTCTAGTTTTGAGCCCCACCCACCATATGAGGCAGTGGCCTTGTATGTAAGACACTGGGTAATAAGTAAAATGGTTGCAAGTTTGAATCCCCCAAGTGACCAGCTTTCAGCTTGATTTATTAAAATTTAAAATACCTAAAGCAATCAATCAACTTTCAGAGGACTTATCCTTTCTTATTCATTTCTAGGGATTACTGCACTTTGTAGGCGGTAGTTGAAATAGTGTCCTGTGGTTCATGGCAATAGACAATGGAAAGTACAGTTTTACTAAATGGGAATTTCCTGTAGGCCAAGTGGTGGAGTAGTCTAAGGTCTGATGGTAGCAACTTATTTAATATTCAAATATTAAATCTTGTGTTATTTTATGATATTAAAGTTCTAGCTTTCCGCTCCAGCCACCCTCCTCTGAGATAGTGGCCCTGCATGTATGCTGCTGATCTTACACACATTTAGCTTGCAAGTTCAAATCCTCAAGCGACCACCTTTTCATAATTCATTTATTCTTCAGTTTAAGTATTTTTTCATTATGGTTGGTTATTGTACTTTGCAAATAGCAATTAAGCAATAGCAATTAAGCAATAGCAATTCTACTGGGAGAATAGTTTTTGTTAGATGATAGCAATTTAGTACATTAATCCACTGATCGTACGGTATGTCATGATATTATATCATGGTTTTTGGCAAAAACCCCCATCTGAGACTATAGCCTTGTGGATATGTTGGTGAACTCGAATTCAGTTGGTCGTGAGTTTGAATCCTTAGGTGGTTATCTTTTCAAATGTATTAATGTTATACAAACTGCTGCAACCAATAGCAACCAATCCTCTTTTGAAGCCTCTTCATATCGGTTGCTACGGGTTACTACACTTTGTGGCGTGAATCTTGTTGAATTTAGTATGTATAGGCACTGCTGTCAGGCTCAAGCATCCTGGTCTGTGGCACAGCATGTAGCACAGTGAATGTGGGATCTGAAGGCCGTGAATTCAATTCCCAAAGCCTACCAGAACAGAACTATTGGGGCACCAACCATGTGACAAGCAAGTGGATAACCTTGGAATCGTGTGAATAAATCCTCAATGAAGTGAGGTCCAGTCTGTAACAATCAAGTAAGTAAGTAATCTTAGCACAATGTAAATGTGTTTGGGACAAAGGGTCATCACTGTGTAATTACAGGTTAAGGAGCAGACCTTGGAACCCTGTGAATGAACCGTCTATGAAACAAGGTCCAGCCCATCAAGTGAGTAACATTGGCACCATGTGAACAAAGCGAGGTCCAGCCATCAAGTGGGTAACATTGGCACCATGTGAACAAAGCGAGGTCCAGCCATCAAGTGGGTAACATTGGCACCATGTGAACAAAGCAAGGTCAATCCAGGTAACCAGCAAGTAGGTATTCTTGAAAGAATGTGAAAGGAAACCACCCGCAGAGAATAACAGTGCCATAATGGAACTTGACCATAGAAGCTTAAGAATCCGTAAAGACTTATGTAATTTTTTTGCATTATTTCCCAATAAATCTCAAATTTTTCATCAACATGCCCTTCTTCACTGTATTCCCGTCCCCACTTTCAGGTTCCCTCATGCCCCCACCGACGGTGGTCTGCACCACAAACTTAATCAAGTCCTGACCACTTCATCGCAGTCTTTACAATTTCAGCCTCCCTTTACACTACCTCCAAAGTCTTGGTGCTACTTTGAGGAAGCATCTTTGCTCACATGGGAATCGAACCTACAACCCTCGGATTCAAACGTCAGGAGCTTACAGACTGCGCCACAGAACCAGAAGACATAAGAAGTTGTTGCTAGTGCACCTATATCATGGATCTAGACTCTCCAAGTCATTGAAACATAAAACACTTACCACATCAGAGATTCAAACCACGAAATCTAAGGCTTGCAGCATTCAACAGCAGCACACCAACACCATGCACCACAAGCTCTAGTCTGCAGCACAACTTCTCTGTAGAACTTTATACTGAAGATGACATGATGGGAACAATTGAAAAACATTTACTTGCCTACAAAACACTTTACTAGTAACATATGAGATTCGAACTAAGAAATCTAGGGCTGTCTGGATTCAACAGCAGCACACCAACATCATTCACCACAAGCTCTAGCCAACAAGCTTGCTTCTCTGTAGAAATATATACCAAATAGAACATGATGAGAACAATTGAAAAAACATTTGGTGGCACTAGGGATGAGCCGAAAACCCCCGCGTTCGGTTCGAACCAGAACGTTCGAACAGACTGCGGGTTCGCGCGAACATTTAGAACCCCATTGAAGTCTATGGGACTCGAATGTTCAAATTCAAAAACAATAATTTTAAAGACCAATATTCAAGTTATTGTTGGAAAACATCTTTGAGAACCCGGGTCTTGCCCCAGGGAACATGTATCAATGCAAAAAAGTTATAAACCGGTCGTTTTTTCAGGAGCAGGACTCCTGAAAAAACAACTGTTTTTAAAACTTTTTTTTCCATTGATACATGTTCCCTCGGGCAAGACCCGGGTTCTCAAAGATGTTTTCACAGGCAAACTAGAAACACCCAGCAGGTACAATATTTAAAGGATTTTTTTTAAGTTAAGCATCATTAAAATCACTGCTCCAGAAGCAGTGATTTTAATGATGCTTAAATAAAAAAATTAAAAAAATTCCTTTAAATATTGTACCTGCTGGGTGTCTATACCTGTGATAACGTCTTTAAATAGCACAATCACCTGCCTGCCAGTAAACTAGGAAGAACTGATCTAGCTAAGCTATACAGTGTATAAATATATGCACAACTCATAGGGATGTATATATATCCTCTACAAACTGTAAATTAAGCTAAACTGACTAGCCTGCCTGCCTGCTCTATCTAGCTATATAAAAAGACAATCTCTCTGTCTCTCTGACTGCTCTCATTAACAACAGCAACACACTACACGAGTGTGGGGCGTGTGCGAAAGCCCTGAGCCATAATTGGCCAAAGCCACCCTGGCTTTGGCCAATTATGGCTCTCCGTTTTTTGCGTGCTGTGATTAGCCAAGCATGCAGGGTCATAGTACATGTTTGGCCAATCATCAGCGCGCAATGCCGCAGTGAATTATGGGCCGTTGTGCGTCACTCAAATTTGGTGCAAACGACCCGTTTTGTTCGAATTTCATCGAACGTTTGAACAGGCAATGTTCGAGTCGAACATACGTTCGTATCGAACGCGGAGCTCATCCCTAGGTGGCACATGAAACACAAAACTGAACACACAACCTTTACTCCCAGTTCACACCAATGTGCAGTGCGATATCACAGGTGATTCACACTAGAGTGCAAATCACATGCAACGTGTGTGAGATGCGATTTAAGCCATGCAGATAGTATGGCTGAATTTGCATCGCATTCGGACCAAACCCGCACAGGAACCTGTTTTCTTTCTGCATCAGAATCAGATCGCATGGGTGATCACACCCATGCAATTGAGGGCACATGCGCAAAGCCTTCTAGGTAAGACATGTTTACCTAGAGCGCCACACTGACCGGAACATGACAGGCTGATGTAACCAGCCATACCAGGAAAAAATTATCCACACAGCATCTACATTATCCCTAAAGTACATGAGCATATTTTGAGGGCATGTATACCACTCGAAAATCTAAACTTAAAGGGGGGTTGTAAAGGTAAAAAAAAAAATCCTAAATAGCTTCCTTTACCTAAGTGCAGTCCTCCTTTACTTACCTCATCCTTTCATTTTGCTTTTAAATGTCCTTATTTCTTCTGAGAAATCCTCACTTCCTGTTCTTCTGTCTATAACTCCACACAGTAATGCAAGGCGTTCTCCCTGGTGTGGAGTGTCGTGCTCGCCCCCTCCCTTGGACTACAGGAGAGTCAAGACGCCCACTAACACAGCTCCTTTCTGCATCTGCAACGTAGAGAGCGTCTCCTGTAGTCCAAGGGAGGGAGCGACCATGACACTCCACACCAGGGAGAAAGCCTTGCATTACTGTGTGCAGTTACAGACAGAAGAACAGTAAGTGAGGATTTCTTAGAAGAAATAAGGACATTTTAAAAGCAAAATGGAAGGCTGAGGTAAGTGAAGGAGGTAAAAGGAAGCTATTTAGGAAAAAAAAATTGTACCTTTACAACCCCTTTAAACCTAATTTCCTCCTACTAGGTTTCACGTAATAATAATAATAATAATGTCTTCCCTGAATATATTGACGCTTAACGTACAAGGTCTCAACTCTGCCAAGAAATGCATTAATGCGCTTAAATTATTTTCCAAATTATCAGCACTGCTTGTCACACTGACACTAAATGCAGTGATCATACATATATGATCACTGCATTCAGTGACAGTGTGACAGGGGGTGGGGGGGTGATCGCAAGGGGTTAAATGTGCCTGCGTGTACTGGTGTCAGTGTAGTGTTGGTGCGACTTACTGTGCCTCTTCTCTCATCTCGGCGGTTTGAAAATACCGCCGAGATGACCGCTGCATCACTTCCTCTGCCTGTGTTTACATTTTACAGGCAGAGGAAGTGACACGACGGCGGCGCACAGGATTGGCTGGGAGCGATCACGAGGGGGCGGACAGAAACGAACCGCCACCCCCTCGAGTCGGATCGCTCCCGCAGGTAAGCCGCCCGCCGCACGCAGCGGAGGGGGTCCCGATCGGACCCCCGAACCGCTAGTAGGCAGGGACGTAAATTTACGTCCATCTGCCTGTCCGTGTCCTTCTGTAGACGTAAATAGGCGTGCGGCGGGAGCGTTAAGTGGTTAAAAGGCCGCGCACACTCAGAATCAAGTCGATGCATGCTTGGAAGCATTGAACTTTTTTCAGCACGTCGTTGTGTTAAAACACGTAAACGTCACTGCGTTCTAACAAGATCGTTTTTTTAACCGATGGTGTGTAGGCACATCAGACCATCAGTCAGCTTCATCGGTTAACCAAAATAAAAAAGAAGAGAAAAAAAGGGCTCTTACTCGCAACTTGTTGAAAAGAGGATGGATCTATAAGGCAAAGGTACAATCCTCAAAATGGCTAATCAGGATAAGGAGAAATTTGCTGTAACCACCTCTCAGAGATCTGACAAGATACAAGGATGAATTTGCCATAATTAGTAGTAAACCGTAACAAAGAAAAGTCAGGCTTGAAAACAGAGTCCAGGTTGGACTACCATTAAAAATGAGTACCCCACCTCCAAAAAGTAGAGCACCTACAAAACCGTCGTACAGAACTGACAAAGAGAGTGCGGTGAAGAGTGTGGCTCCACTCCCCAGCAGCATCTGAAGAGTAGTGTCAAAACCCTGCTTATATACGCATTCCGCTCGGGTTTGCGTCTGCAACGTCCGCTCGTAATCACGTCAGGGACGACCGATGCAACGCGAGCCGACCAAAGAGACGTACTGCGCGCATGCACTTGCACGGACGGTGCGAGCGTTAAAGCAACCGTACTATAAGAGACTACCTAACATAGGTATCTTTAATTTTGCCACCGGAAATTACAGAATCACCAGCCAGCTCCCTGGATTGGGAGTAGCTGGCCTGTCTACACCGATGGCTTAAGTGGCCACACATTAGACCAGCATTGCACCATACGGGCTGGGCAGCTCTATAAACTCGTTTAAAGCAGCATCAAAAAACTTTGGTGAGTGTTTCACATTATAATGTTTATGGTTGGACATTGTTTAAAACCAAACACACGCTATTATATCTGAAAATGTAATTGAAACTGTTTCTCTCTTTATACAATTTATAGGCTCCTGATGAAGCGATCGAATATCGCGAAACATGTAGAGCACAAGTCTTTCATTATGGATCCGGTGAACCTCCTAATGAGGAGATATCTATACTCAATTTAGGCAGTTACTATATAGACATCTCTATAGCCAATTATTTACATTATTGAGTAGGTCCTGTTAGAAGGTCACTGGGTGGTCCCAATATTGTATTGCATTGTTTTTATCAACAATTCTTTTCCCTTTATCCCTATGTATTTAGATGTTGTTATTTTTTTGTGAAACATACAATTTTGTACTTTTACATAAAGGTGCCTACAAAGTCCATTTTCCCTCAACTCCTCCTGAATTGTTTTCCATTTACATATACTAGGACTTGGCATATTAGTCTATTAGGGATGTTGATTACCATCCAAGGGCAACAGATAGTAATTAATCTTTTTCTTATGGCAGTATGTGCGGATGCTCCTCATTCCAGCGGATGATGGATGAGATTCTAAGCTTACATCAACGCTTTTCTGCAGCTTATCTACAGTGCCTTGAAAAAGTATTCATACCCCCTGAAATTTTTCACATACAATTTTTAAGTGCATTTTATAGGGATTGTATGTGATAGACACAAAGTGGCACATAATTGTGAAGTGGAAGGAAAATGATAAATGGTTTTCAAAATTTTTTACAAATAAATATCTGAAAAGTGTGAAGTGGCATTTGAATTCAGCCCCCTTTACTCTGATACCCCTAACTAAAATCTAGTGGAACCAATTGCCTTCAGAAGTCACCTAATTAGTAAATACAGCTCACCTGTGTGTAATTTAATCTCAGTATAAATACAGCTGTTCTGTGAAGCCCTTGGAGGTTTGTTAGAGAACCTTAATAAACAACCAGCATCATGAAGGCCAAGGAACACACCAGACAGGTCAGGGATAAAGTTGTGGAGAAGTTTAAAGCCCCTGCTTTAGGTTATAAAAACAATATCCCAAGCTTTAAGCATCTCACGGAACTCTGTTCAATCCATCATCTAAAAATGGAAAAAGTATGGCACAACTGCAAACCTGTTGGGAAAGGAAGTTACCGCTCCAGGTAGATCCTGTTTGTAATGAACATCTTCTCCTAATCAGAAGCCATAGGTGCTGGCAAAAAATAAAGCAATGGAAATAAAAAGAGATTTCTGGACAGCCGCACTATTGCCTTTAATAGTAAAATAGGATAAAAAAATACAAGCCACAGCAGAACGGAAAAACAGTTGACGCGTTTCACGCTATTACTTAGTGCTTAATCATAGCTAACAATCACAAGAATTATTTTTTTAAATACATACTCATCTCTATTAATCATGTGAAGTGGTGAATTGAATCCAATTAACAAAATTGATACATTCTGTGAATACAATCAAAAAATCTAAACTAACAAATGTGATTGAAAAATTGCCCATAAAAAATACAAGTGAGGTGGAAGGAAGATAGGAATAAATATATATGTATAGATGAAGTGTATATGAAAACCCCATACATAAATTATACAAAGAAATATATAATAAATGATGATATATTTATTGATTCCCAATCAATCTGGAATATACAGAAAAAATATTTATATTTTTTATATTTATATTTAAAAATATATATTTTTTACACATATATATTTATTCCTATCTTTCTTCCACCTCGCTAGTAGTTTTTATGGGCAATTTTTCAATCACATTTGTCAGTTTAGATTTTTTGATTGTGTTCACAGAATGCATCAATTACCAATTTGTTATTTGGATTCAATTCACCAATTTTCCCGTCACATGGTCAATAGAGATGAGTATTTATTTACAAAAAATTCTTGTGATTGTTAGCTATGATTAAGCACCAAGTGATAGTGTGAAATGCATCAGCTGTTTTTCCGTTCTGCTGTGGCTTGTATTTTTTTTATCCTATTTTACTATTAAAAGGCAATATTTTTGGAGTGTGGCTGTCTAGAAATCTCTTTATATTTCCATTTCAACTGCAAAATTGGGTGTTTGCAGAAGACATGGCTGTCGACCTAAACTGACCCGGCCGGGCAAGGAGAGCATTCATCAGAGAAGCAGCCAAGAGGCCCATGGTAACTCTGGAGGAGCTGCAGAGATCCACAACTCAGGTGGGAAAATCTGTCCACAGGACAACTATTAGGCTGCGTACACACAATCAAATCTGTCTGCTGGAAACGGTCTGCTAGACCATCCCAGCAGACAGATTCGATCATGTGTACGGGCGAGCAGACGGATTTGGCCACCCGACAGATTTCAAAGCATGCTTTGAAATCTATCGGGTGGGAACCCGTCCGCCCGACATGTCTGCTGGTTAGAACACTTACCAGCAGACATGTCGTCTCGCACCGGCGCCGAATGGTTTCGGCGCATGCGCGGAAGTGTTTTACTTCCTGGTGCGGTGACGTGGCGGCCACGTCACCGACACGTCAGCGCGCTGTCTGCTGGCGGGGATTTTGGTTTGCTCGTGTGTACACGCAAGCAAACCAAAATGACAGCAGACAGATTTGTTCAAATCGGTCGGAAAGACAGTTTTGAACAAATCTATTGCCTCGTGTGCACGAGGCCTTAGTCGTGCGCTCCACAAATCTGACCTATATGGAAAAGAGGGAAGAAGAAAGACATTGTTGAAAGAGAGTCATAATTAGTCCCATTTGCTGTTCGCACAAAGCCATGTGGGGGACACAGAAAACATGTGGAAGAAGGTGCTCTGGTCAGATGAGACCAAAATTTTACTTTTTGGCCTAAAAGCAAAAACGTTCTGTGTGGCAGAAAACTAACACTGTTCATCACCCTGAACACACCATCCCCACCGTGATACATGGTGGTGGCAGCATCATGTTGTGGGGATGCTTTTCTTCAGCAGTCAAAGTCCAGACCTAAATCCAATTGAGAATCTGTGGCAAGACTTGAAAATTGCAGTTCACGGACGCTCTTTATTCAATCTGATAGCTTCAGCTATTTTGCAAAAGAGAATGGTCAAAAATGTCACTCTCTAGATGTGTAAAGCTGGTAGAGACATCCCCAAAAAAGACTTGCAACAAACTGTAATTTCAGCGAAAGGTGGTACTACAAAGGGTTTCCCCCGGAGGGGAGGGCTGGGGGGGGGGGTGAATACAAATGCACGCCACACTTTTCACATATTTAGTTGTAAAAAATGTTGAAAACCATTTATCATTTTCCTTCCACTTCACAATTATGTGCCACTTTGTATTGGTCCATTGTTGATGTGAGTTGGATTAGACTAAGCCTCATCATTGGTGTGAGTGGGGCGAAAATAAGCCCCCCATCATTGGTGCGAGTGGGGCGAAAATAAGCCTCATCATTGGTGTGAGCCGGGTGAAAATAAGCCCCATCATTGGTGTAAGCGGGGTAAGATTAAGCCCCAGCATTGGTGTGAGTGGGGAGAGCATAAGCCCCATCATTGGTGTGAGTGGGGAGAGCATAAGCCCCATCATTGGTTTGAGTGGGGAGAGAATAAGCCTCATCATTGGTGTGAGTGGGGAGAGAATAAGCCCCATCATTGGTTTGAGTGGGGAGAGAATAAGCCTCATCATTGGTGTGAGTGGGGAGAGAATAAGCCCCATCATTGGTGTGAGTGGGGAGAGAATAAGCCCCATCATTGGTGAGTGGGGAGAGAATAAGCCCCATCATTGGTTTGAGTGGGGAGAGAATAAACCCCATCATTGGTGTGAGTGAGGAGAAAATAAGCCCCATCATTGGTGTGAGTGGGGTTATAATAAGACCAGTGCCATCTTTGATATTGATTGGACCCTGGGCAAAAATATTCTTGACGATTATTTACATGTAAACACAGGGTCTGCAGGTGAGTCATCTGTACACAACAGTAGGGCAGAGCTGGGCAGCATTAGTATCAGAACTTCCCACTGAGATATGAGGACACAGCAAAGGACTAAAACTTCAAGGGATAAGGAAATTCAAACTAGGACAGTTGGCAAGTATGAGGCAGCTTCTTTGGGCCCCAAAACAATGACAGGGCGTAAGTGGGGTGATAATAAGCCTCATCATTGGTGTGAGTGAGGATAGAATAAGCCCCATCATTGGTGTGAGTGAGGATAGAATAAGCCGCCGGCGCAGCGCGGAGAGGGAAGCATTGAATTCACAAAGCAGATGCTCCCAACTCTGCGCCGGCGTAGAATAAATTCGTAGGCGTAAGTCAGCGTAAGTGAGTGGAAGTGGGCTGCAAGTGGGCATGATACATTTAAATGAAGCATGACCCCATGCAAATGATAGGCCGAGCGTCCCGTGGACGTATCCCAGTGCGCATGCTCACAATCACGTCGGAACTAATGCCTAACATACGACGGATCACTGCCTACGACGTGAACGTAACCTACTCCCAGCCCTATTTACATACAACGTAAACTACGTAAAATACGATGGCTTGAGTTCCCTTGCGCCAGATGCGTCCAGCGTAAATATGCTCCCACTCTACGCCGGCGTAGGTAAGTTACGTCGGTCAGATGAAGCCTATTTTTAGGTGTATCTCAGTTTGTGGGTCATCGCATAGATACGACGGCGCACATTTGTACTTATGTCGGCGTATCTGGAGATACGTCGGCGTAAATGCTTTGTGAATCCGGGCCATAGCGTCTGCAAAATAGGGGATAGTTTTATGGCATTTTTATTACTATATTTTGTTTTTACTAGTAATGGCGGCAAACAGGGATTTTCTTTATCGTGACTGCGACATTATGGTGGACACATCGGACACTTTTGACACTCTTTTGGGACCATTGTCATTTTTACAGCGACCAGTGCTATAAAAATGTGCTGATTACTGTAAAAAAGGCACCGGTAGTGAAGGGGTTAACCTGTAGCGGCGCTAAAAGTGTTAAGTGTGACCTAGGGAGTGATTTTAACTGTTAGGGGCGTGGCTTGCCGTTACACGTCACTGATCGCTGATTGCGATAACAGGGAACAGACGATCAGTGACACGAAGAACGGGGAGATGTTGTGTTTAGCGATCGGGGGACACCAGCGGACATCGAGTCATGGAGCATGTGACCACGCGGCAGCAAATTAAAGGGGACGTATATATATGCCTATTTGCGCAGCCGTGCCATTCTGTCAACGGAAAAACGTCACCAAGTGCAGACTTTTTTTACACAATCAACAAAGTCAGTGAGGCTCCGGATCGAGCACACACAAGTGCCCCATAGCAGGCAAGGGGAGGAGCTAGGGGCGCTGACGGGGGACCTAAGAAGAGGAGGATCAGGGCTGCTCTGTGAAAACCATTACGCAGAGCAGATAAGTATAACACATTTATTATTTTAATAAAAAAAATTGTAAAGCTTTACAGTCACTTTAAGAAGCAAGAGATTTTAAAATTGAGAATTTTACAATTATATTGGAGACGAGAGAAAGGCTTAATACTAAAGTATAGATTGTGAGGGGAGGAAAACCCTTCTTCTGAATAAAGCAGATCCTCTAACCCTGGATAACAGGAGAGAATTCCCTATAAATATTGTGTGAGGAGAATGTGTAGGAATAGAACATTTATTAAAAATGTATATAAAATTCCCTGAGAACTTGATATATTTTCCTAGTTTACCACTTAACCCCCGGACCATATTACTGATCAAAGACCAGAGCAGTTTTTGCGATTCGGCACTGCGTCGCTTTAACTGACAATTGCGCGGTCATGCGAAGTGGCTCCCAAACAAAATTGGCGTCCTTTTTTCCCACAAATAGAGGTTTCTTTTGGTGGCATTTGACCACCTCTGCGGTTTTTAGTTTTTGCGCTATAAATAAAAATAGAGCGACAATTTAGAAGAAAAAGTGAATATTTTTTACTTTTGCTATAATAAATATCCCCCATAAATATATAAAAAAACTATTTTTTTCCTCAGTTTAGGCCGATAAGTATTTTTCCACATATTTTTCGTAAAAAAAAATAAAAAATCGCAATAAGCGTTTATTGACTGGTTTGCGCAAAATGTATAGCGTTTACAAAATAGGGGATAGTTTTATGGCATTTTTATTAATATTTTTTTTTACTAGTAATGGCGGCGATCAGCGATTTTTTTTCAGTACTGCGACATTATGGCGGACACTTCGGACACTTTTGACACATTTTTGGGACCATTGGCATTTTTATAGCGATCAGTACTATAAAAATGCCACTGGCAGGGAAGGGGTTAACACTAGGGAGCGAGGAAGGGGTTAATTATGTTCCCTGGGTGTGTTTTAACTGAAGGGGGGTGGGACTGACTGGGGGAAATGACAGATCGCTGTTCATACATTGTATGAACAGAAGATCAGCATTTCTCTCCCTGACAGGACCGGGAGCTGTGTGTTTACACACACAGCTCCCGGTCCTCGCTCTGTAATGAGCGATCGTGTGTGCCCGGCGACGTGTGCCGCCGGGCATGTGCTCGGGAGTCAGTGGCGTGCCCTATTGGCTGCTGGGCGAGGTGACATAGAGCTAAGGGCTCTCGCCCAGCAGAGCCGACCTGCCACCGTATAACTGCGGTGGTTGGTCGGCAAGCAAGCAGTTAAGGGGAATGTTTCGTTACAAGATTTAATTGTAGATCCTGTTCTTGGGGTGAAGCTAGTATAAGGTGACCAGATTTTTTAAATGAAATCTGGGGACATATGTTTTTTTTTTACTAGTAATGGTGGCAATCAGCGATTATCTGCCCGTTGCCGCCTACCTCACAGCCTGTCAAGTCCCACTTCACAGGCCCCAGCTACTACTGGGTGGGATGCGGAGGAAGATCCCTCCACCAGGGAAGGCAAGGAGATAGGCAAGCAGATGGCTGGCCGGGACTTGAGCCAAGGCAGAAGAACAGAAGTAGAGCGAAATGGGCATGCACCCGAAACTGAAGAAATATTCCCTCCGCTCCGACCAGCACATGATCATCAGAAATGGGCACAGATTATAGGGAAAAAATACAACCCCCCGCCCCCCCAAACTAGTAGGAGCAGCGGAGTGGAAGTGTGTAATTCAGATTTTTGTTATTCTGCACTGAATGTCTTTGAATTTGCCCCAGCCACTGTTCAAATCCAATCTGGGGACAAAACCGGGGACAGACTTGGTCCGGGGACTGTGTCCTCAATCCGGGGACTGTCCCCTGAAACTGGGGATGTCTGGTCACCCTATGCTAGAAGACCCCCCGATGTCTCCATTGAGAGGGCCTTGTTGTCACTACTGTCACATAAGGGGCTTGTCAGTACATACATGTATACATGGTTAGGACACATGTTAATACATAAACTCCCTTGCTAGGTGGGGACTTCTTCAGAGGAAACAGGAAGCGTCAAGATCACCCGCTAATGTATGGATCGGTAGTCATGGATACCCGATGCCATGCTACAAAACTAAACACAGCAAAGGGAGGCGTTACCTAACACTCACATCCGATGCTAATGCCCAGAGAAAATAAGTTGCAGTATCTGATACAACAAAAGGAAGCCGACACACCATAACATAATGTTATAAACATGACACCCTGATAGGGAAAGGTTAACCCAAGATAGCACAACAAAAAAATTACAATAAATAAATAAAAAATATATATATATAAAAATCTATTAAATTAATTTAGATTTAATAAAAGAAACGCAACATCAACCACAGCCATCTGTACAATAAATGCATATATAATAAATTAACGATCAGTAATAAAGCAATTGGTATCAAAATCAATATTCTTGAGGTGAAGCTAGAAGACCCCCGATGTCTCCATTGGGAGGACCCTGTTGTCACTACTGTCACATAAGGGTCAGTATATACATATATACATGGTTAGGACACATGTTATTACATAAACACATATTACACATCCCTACACACACCAGGAGTGGAAGAAGTAGCCATAGAGCCCCTTCCAGCCTTACAAATGTGGCCAGTGCATCCAAGTGGTAATGAAAGGGTTAAATAAAAGAGGAAGCAATTCAAATGTAAATATATCAAATTTTTATTGTGTGTTTATGATTATGGACCTATACACATGTTTTCCTTTTCCAACTATAAATACTCTGAATAAACCAAGAGTCCTTTAGTAAAATCAATTGGCCAGAAGTGAAGATCTAGTGATCGTCTCGCCCAATCACTGACACACTTTTGACCAAGAGATTCCAAGCCTGCCCACCACGGCAAGGTAGACTCTTCTAGGGCAGGAACTACACTGACTACACTAAGCTACCCTACTGGATGCTTGTCATCCTTTTTCCAATGGCCTCATCCTATAATCTGTGTGTGCAATCTACTCTCTCCTAATGTGGTTGTGTGTGTGTGTACATCTATCTAAAGCATGACAGAAGGAGGCAGAAACATGCAGAGAAAATGTCATGAAAAATACTTTTCAAGGACATTAACTAGAATGTTTATATTATCTATAAAATATATTCATATATCTTTATAAACAAGACCAAAAATCATGCATACTATCTTATCTTATCTATATATTTTTTTTTTTGTATTTTTTTTCTATTCAAACAGAAGTGAGGGGAAGGGGAGAGATTCAGGACAATTTCATGACAAATAATTTACAAGTACATTGACTATAATATCTATCTTATCTATAGAAGAACAAAAAACATACATACTATCATACATACTATCATATCACTCTTATTTATCTATTTTTTTTTTGTATTTTTATCATACAGAAGTGAGCGGGAAGGGTGAGGTTTGGGAGTTAATGGAGGATGAGGATGTGACAAGGAATTAGAGCCACACAGATCAGATATTATTTAATTAAAACAAATTACAGGGACATTGTGGATATGTATGGATTATTTAAAAAATTATATATTATTTAGTGTCACAAAAAAAGGCCCCCTCCTCCCCTAATAGCCGGCCAATCACGCTCCTTCTTTGTAAAATGTTAATGAAGTGACACTAAACTCTGGTTTAAAAAAAAAAAGTGTTTGTAGCTACATTTTGTAGCCTGGTCTGGAGTCACCTGAGAGGTTGTGGTCCAATCAGGATGCAGCGACTCCTTTCAGTGGTAATAGCCTGGAGTTACCTGAGAGGTGGTGGTCCAATCAGGATGAACAGACTCCTTTCCATTGGTAAGAGTCAGTTCACACTGGGGCGGCACGACTTTGGGGGCGACTCGGCAAGGCGTCCTGAAGACAACTTTAGAGGCGACTTGCAAAATGACTTCTGTTTAGAAGTCAACGCAAGTCGCCTAGAGTTGCCCCCGAAGTCGTACAAGAACCTTTTTCTAAGTCGGAGCGACTTGTGTCACTTCTATTAGAACGGTTCTATTAAATAGAATGGGACGCGACTTGTCAGGCGGCTGAGTCGCCTGACGAGTCGCCCCAGTGTGAACCGGCTCTAATGGTCTGAAGTGTTCATCTGAGAGGTGATGGTTCAGTCAGGATGCAGAGACTCCTTTCAGTGGTAAAAGTCTGGAGTGCACACCTGAGAGGCAGGGCTGACTTAATGAGAGGGCACACCTGGGCACTGCCCAGGGGATCTAGCTGCATGGGTGGCCCCTGCAGATTCCACAAAGCAGCTGATCCTAAATTCCAGTAATTGGGGGCCCCATGATGGCACTGAGAGTGATAGACACACAGGGGAGGCAGTATGCCTCCTACCTACTTGATGTCTGTTTACCTGCACTGTCATCATTGTAGGGGCCCCAGAGCATTACTGATGCTATTAAGACGGCCCTGCTGAAAGGTGGTGGTTCAATCAGGGTGCAACTCCTTTCAGTGGTAATAGTCTGGAGTCACCTGAGAGGTGGTGGTCCAATCAGGATGAACAGACTCCTTTTAGTGGTAATAGTCTGGAGTCACCTGAGAGGTGGTGGTCCAATCAGGATGAACACACTCCTTTCCATTGGTAATGGTCTGGAGTGCTCATCTGAGAGGTGGTGGTTCAATCAGGATTTAGAGACTCCTTTCAGTGGTAATAGTCTGGAGTCACCTGAGAGGTGGTGGTCCAATCAGGATGAACACACTCCTTTCCATTGGTAATGGTCTGGAGTGCTCACCTGAGAGGTGGTGGGTCAATCAGGATTTAGAGACTCCTTTCAGTGGTAATAGCCTGGAGTGCTCACCTGAGAGGTGGTGGTTCAATCAGGGTGCGACTCCTGGAAATGGTCTAGAGCACAGGTGTCAAACTGGCGGCCCTCCAGCTGTTGCAAAACGACAAGTCCCATGAGGCATTGCAAGGCTGACAGTAAGAGCCGGTTCACACTGGGGCAGCACGACTTGCTGAGCGACTCCGCGACGCGAGCTGCCCACGTCTTCAGAGGCGACTTGCAAAATGACTTCTGTATTGGAGTCAATGCAAGTCACCCTGAAGTCGCCCCAAAGTTGTACAGGAACCTTGAGTCGGTTCTATTAGAACGATTCCATAGAGCAGAGCGTGACTTCTCAGTGTGAACCGGCTCTTACAAACATCACTCCCACAGGCATGAAGGGACTTGTAGTTTTGCAACAGCTGGAAGGCTGCCAGTTTGACACCCCTGGTCTAAAGTATAGATTTGTTTCTAAACATTATCTACTATCAGCAGACAATAGTAATGGAAATATACATTACCCCATGATGTTATCGAGGTATCGGAAAGAGTATGGTGTTATTCTACATGTACAAGAACATTGCGTAGGGTTCTCCATTCTCATTGAGACCGAGGACAACGTCAACTAACTGAATGTCTTCTTGTGGTTCAGCAAGAGATGACCGGCACAGAGGGCAAGAAGGATTTAGCTGGACCCATCTGGAAATACAGTCATAATGAAAAGCATGAGAACAATGCAGTGCTATGAAGTCCTCTGCATACTCACCGAGGCAGATGGAACAGTTAGGCTGTTCCGCTGCCGGTGGTGGTGGTGGTGGTGGTGGTGGCGGTGGCGGTGGAGCAGGGGGGCGTTGGTCTGCATTTCTGTTTGCTGCCTCCTCCCTTCTCCTCCGCAGTTGCCCCCGCGTCCTGTGGGCAACTGGATCCTCTCCTCCCTCCCGGCGTGTCCGATGTCGTGAAGCTCGGGGCATGGTGGAGTTGTATATGAAAGACACAAAGAAAAACTACAAAAATAAATAAAAATGTTTTATTTTTAATAATAATAATAATAGTAATATGTACAATAATAATACAATAGAAATATATATGAATAAAAAAACGCTAATAATCGCAGGATTGACAAAGTGACTCGGTCAGCTCACGGTGCAGGAATGTTTTAAAATAACTGCAGTCCGGTTTGAGCCGATTTGCGGTCACTGTGACATCACACACCTCATACCAGCTGCTACTTTTCAGGCCTGGAATCTGTGACTGGGAATTCCCTCGGTCATGTAACACGGTATCCAAATACATTTTATAGATCTGACATATCATTAACCACTTACAGACCAGAAGGATTAGCCCACTTAACGACCAGGTCATTTTTTTCGATACGGCACTGCATCGCTTTACCTGACAATCATGCAGTCGTGCGACGCCACACCCAAACAAAACGTATGCCCTTTTTCCCCACACATAGTTTTCTCCTTTTTTTCCCACACAGAGTTTTCTTTTGGTGGAATTTGATCACCTCTGCGCTTGAAAATATTTTTTACTTTTTGCAAGAACAAATATCCCAATATAATAATAAACAAAAAAACATTTCTTCCTCAGTTTAGGCCGATGTGTATTCTTCTGCGTATTTTTGGTGTAAAAAAAAAAATCGCAATAAGCGTATATTGATTGTTTTGCGCAAAAGTTATAGCGTCTGCAAAATAGGGGATAGATTGATTCCATTTTTATTATTATAATTTTTTTTTACTAGTATACTAGTAATGGCGGTGATCTGCGATTTTTTAGCGGGACTGCGACATTGCGACAGACAGATCGGACACCTTTTTGGGACCATTGATATTTATACAGCGATGAGACCTAAAATAAAATAGCCACTGATTACTGTATAAATGTCATTGGCAGGGAAGGGTTTAACACTAGGGAGCGATTAAGGGGTTGAAAGTGTGTCCTAGGGAGTGTTTCTAACTGTGGGGGGGTGGGACCGCCTGGAGGAGGAGACTGATCGCTGTTCATAATCAGTATGAACAGCAGATCTGTCTTCTCTCTCCTGACAGAATGGAGATCTGTCTGTTTACATTGACAGATGTGTCTCTCTCAGGAGCGATCGCAGGTGCCCGGCTGACATCTGCACAGTACTACTTCTCTTGTCCTGAATGCCGGGTGTTATTCTCAGTATCTGTTCTTATTCTGTATGTATGGACTCTGCACAGTACTACTTCTCTTGTCCTGTATGCTGGGTGTTATTCTCAGTATCATACTTACCTAGGTGGATGCTGTATCTACCCCCCTGGCACTTCTACACTGAGAACAGAACGATTGAACAGCGTTGATCGCTCAGTTCTCACAGCTCTGTGAGCAGAGATCTGCAGACTGTCAGTCACCGCTCTCTGTTCTGCCCCCTTCTCGCTCATTGGAGTGCTGGGCTGTGGAGGGGGCGGAGCACCCAGCTCAGGCTCTCAGCGACTCGGAGCCAGATGTCGGTCTAGGGACCTGGCGGATCCCGACTTCCATTGCCATGTTGATGCAGACCCTGGACTGACTTCTGTGACATCAGCAGAGAGCGGATTCAGCCAATTCTCTGCCAACAACGGGTCATAGGAGTGCAAAACAGGCTTTGCCTGTACTTCTCCTTTAAAGCCGGTTTCTCCCCCTGACCTTCCCACTGGATTTTCAGCTGCTGGAGGGAGAGACACAGACATGACCTGATGCAGGGGGTGCCCTCCCTTTGATGTGATGGGGGGGGGGGTATTTGCTAGAAGGAGGAATGGGGAAGGTATGAGCTAGGAGGGGGGTGAAAATGTCTGCTAAGGGGGGGGGGGGGCGCGCTTTGGGTTGAGAGGAGGGATTGGGTGGATTTGTGCTGGAAGGAGGGATTGCGTAGATTTGTGCTCGGAGGGGGATTTGTGCTCGAAGAAGTAATTGGGGGGTTTGTGCTGGGATGAGGGATGTGGGGGGAGATTTGTACTATGTCCCCCACTCTTAGGTAACACCAGACCCCTCTATGCCCCCTACTCGTAGATAACAACAGAACCATTCTAACTCCCATAATTAGGTAACAACAGACCCCCCCCCCCATATACCCCCCACTTTTGGAAAACACCAGAACCACTAAACGCCTCCCCCAAACACACACACACACACAATACTACCAACGATGGGCAATGTGTGGCCCCCTGGCAGGGATCTCTGTGCCCCCATTTGGTAGCGTGCCCCTCCTGGCAGGGATCAATGTGCCCCCACTTGGTAGTTTGCGTCCCCTGGTGGGGATCTCTGTGCTCCCATTTGATAGTGTACAACCCCTGGTGGAGGATCTCTGTGCCCCACTGGGTAGTATGTGTCCCCTGGTGGAGATCTCTGTGCCCCCACTAGGTAGTGTATGCCCCCCTGGTGAGGATCCCTATGCCCCCACTGGGTAGTGTGCCCCTGGTGAGGATCTCTGTGCCCCCAATGGGTAGTGTGCCCCCCTGGCCGGGATCTCTGTGCCCCCATTGGGTAGTGTGTGCCCCCTGGTGGGGATCTCTGTGCCCCCACTGGGTAGTGTGCTACTGGTGGGGATTTCTGTGCCCCCATTGAAGAGTGTGTGCCCCCTGGCAGGGATCTCTGTGCCCCCATTGGGTAGTATGTGCGCCCCCATGGCAGGGATCTCTATGCCCCCACTGGGTAATGTGTGCCACCCTGGCCGGGATCTCTGTACCCCCACTGGGTAGTGTGTGCCCCCTGGTGGGGATCTCTGAGCCCCATTGGGTAGTGTGTGTGATCACTGTGGGGGGTAAACACATACATATGCTGATTGGCATCCTCTGTGTCCAATCAGCGCGCGATCGTCTATATGGTATTGCGCTCCATTCAATGGTCACACAGCTTTACTTAAAGTGATACTAAAGCTTTGAATATTTAAAAAGAAATATCGGGGCCACCTCTGTGCAAAATGAGCTGCACAGCGGAGGTAAGTATAACATGTTTGTTATTTTTTATTTATTTTTTATATTCAAAGCTTTAGTATCACTTTAACCACTTAATCCCCGGACCATATTGCTGGTCAAAGACCCGGCACTGCGTCGCTTTAACTGACAAACACGCGGTTGTGCGACGTGGCTGCCAAACAAAATTGGCGTCCTTTTTCCCCACAAATAGCGCTTTCTTTTGGTGGTATTTGATCACCTCTGCGTTTTTTATTTACTTTTTGCTATAATAAATATCCCCCAAAAAAGATATAAAAAAATATATTTTTCCTCAGTTTAGGCCGATACGAATTCTTCAACATATTTTTGGTAAAAAAATCGCAATAAGCGTTTATCGATTGGTTTGCACAAAAGTTAGAGCATTTACAAAATAGGGGATAGTTTTATGGCATTTTTATTAATATTTTTTTTTTTTACTACTAATGGCGGCGATCCGCGAGTTTTTTGTGACTGCGACATTATGGCGGACACTTCGGACAATTTTGACACATTTTTGGGACCATTGTCATTTTCAGAGCAAAAAGTGCTATAAAAATCCACTGATTACTGTGAAAATGACAATTGCAGTTTAGGAGTTAACCACTAGGGGGCACTGAAGGGGTTAAGTGTGACCTCAAATGTGTTTCTAACTGTAGGGGGGCGGGGCTGGACGTGTGACGTCATTGATCGTCTTTCCCTATATCAGGGAACAGACGATCACTGACACTGCCACAGTGAAGAACAGGGAAGCTGTGTTTACACTCACCTCTCCCCGTTCTTCAGCTCCTGTGACCGATCGCGGCACCCCTGCGGCGATCGGCCGCGGAGCTTCGGACTGGGTCGCGTGCGCGCGCCCCACGGCTCTGCTCTTAAAGGCGTCGTACATGTACGTGCCTGTGCCCAGCCGTGCCATTCTGCCGATGTATATGTGCAGGAGGCGGTCCTTAAGTGGTTAGTGACACCCTGAGATTGGTTGACAGATCACAGTGTGACATGGTACACCATGCAATCCCATTCCAGTGCAGACCAAAAAAAAAAGGGTCCCGTACCATTTTGGTGTGAATGCGATGCAAATTCGGCCACACAAACTAAGGCCCCTTTCACACTGGGGCGGGATGTGCGGTGGCGGTATAGCGCCGCTATTTTTAGTCTGAATTGCGGCGGTATTCGGCTGCTAGCGGTGCGGTATTAATCCCCGCTAACGGCCGAAAAAGGGTTAATACCGCCGGCAGTGCGCCTCTGGGGCGGTATCACCGCGGTGCCCATTGCTTTCCACGGGAAGAAGCGGTAAACACACCTCTCCAAAGATGCTGCCGGCAGGACTTTTGGAGCGGTCCCGCCAGCGCATCGCCTCAGTGTGAAAGCACTCGGGCTTTCACACTGAGACTGCAGGGAAGGAGTTTTTCAGGCGCTTTTTTTTTGCACTAAACCGCCTGAGTGTGAAAGGGGCTTTAATCACGTCACATTCCCACCAAAATAGTGCAGGACCCTTTTTCAGTCCGCCCTGGAATCGGATGGCATGAATGTTCACACCCAATGGTATTGAGAGAGTAAGGACGCTCTCCAACGAGTCTCTCTCTCAGGGATAGCTCAGCCAGGCAGGGTCCTCCCACTGTGCGGCTCCAGGCCTCGCAGGCAAGCAGGGCTTCCACCTCCCTGTCTCCCCTGTCTTGGCTGCCACTATCTACAATTTACCTCTCCCTGGGTACCTCCGGTTACCTCCGGTTCAGTGATCCAGCCTTCCCCTGGATTCTCTTCACTCCAGGTAAGAGCCTCGCTGGGACCATTGACGGCCGTCCTTTTGAGGACAGCCGCCACAAACATCCATGCCCCACGGCTCTCCCCTGCTCCCCTGCTCCTTCTTCCCCTCCGCGGTTGCTCCCCCGGGTGCTTTTCCCGAGAACCGCGCCAGCCTGTGGGGAATCGCGGGCGCCGCGATCTAGGAAAGACCGCGGCTTCACTTGCGGCCTACCGCCGCGCCGATCCCCACACGCTGCTACAGGCCAGAAATCCCCCACCTCACCCCAGAAGCATCTCCACATCATCATCACTGCTTCTCCACATCACTATCACTGCAGCGGCAGCCGCGACTCAGGAAAGGCCGCGGCTTCATCCGCGGCCTAGCGGCGTGCCGCTCCCCACCTCCAACTATTACTTTTCACTCACCCTTGCAGAGTCCCCTCGCCCCCGATCATCCTTCTCAGCCCCCCTGGCAGCACAGACAGTGATCTCCTTAGCCTGGTACCCCCCCAGCCTGGATCCTGCTGTCAGGTTGGTGGCCAGCTTGCTCCATCCAGCCCTATCTCCCCCTGCTCATATTCGTTTATAACTTGATCCAGGGCTAAAACCCGATCGCCTATTTAGGGGTCAGGAAGGAATTTTTTCCCTACCACAGCATATTGGCACAGCGTGGTCAGGGTTTTTTGCCTTCCTCTGGACCAAGCCAGGATCTGAGGATTCGGCTATCCTCGAGAATCCACCCCCCCACTCCTGCCATGGTTAATCGGCAATACTCGGCGGAGAACATTTGGGATCTGGAGCGATTTGCCGCAATTCTGTCGGCCGCTACCAAAAAGACCCTAGGAAATCTGCGACTTTTGAGGATCGAGCGACGATCGACTTCAAAAAATCGCAGGCAGTTACCACAGCCAAAGCACATATCATGTGCTTTGATTAACACTAGATCGGCAGTAAAACACCGATTAGAAATTCACGATTTCTTATTGCAACATGACTTAGACTGCCTCTTTATCACAGAGAGCTGGCTCACAGCCGACTGTAACACCATTCTTGGAGAATTGGTGCCAGAAAACTACCGTATTATAACGGAAAACAGAATAGGGCAAAGAGGAGGAGGACTGGCGGTGATTCATAAGACACGTCTTGCGATCACAAAACCAAGCCTCCAAAACCCTCTTCCATTCATGGAAACCCTTACTCTCCAACTGCAAGTAAACGGCCAGGAGACCGTCCAGATTCTACTCTGCTATAGGCCACCTGGCCCCAAGTCGCAGCTGCTCCCATCCTTGACGGATTTTGTCTCCACCTACACCCTGAATAGCAGACACCTTTTGCTGCTTGGGGACTTCAATCTCTGGGCCAACTCCCCGCAGGACCCCATTGCTGACGCCTGCATCGACCACCTAGAAGAATTAGGGCTTCAGCAACTAGTAAGTGGGCCCACACATGCTTCAGGTCATACGCTCGATCTTATTTTCAGACAAGATCTGGAAATAAAAATCTTGGAAAATGAACCATTGCCATGGACAGATCACCATGCAATTAAATTCATTATTTCCGATTTCCCCCCCTTAACAAAAACATCAAATCCAGTGACAACACACTGGACTAGATGTCAGAAGAAGCTCCACTCTGAGCTTTTCAAAGCCACATTAGGGGAAAAAATAAATACAATTCAGCCGCACCAAACAGCGGAAGAAACACTAGAGGCCATAAACACAGCACTATTGCAGTCAGCTGACTTGATAGCGCCTAAACGAAAGACCCAGATCAGGAAAAATAACTCCGGCTGGTTCAACAACCAGCTGGCGTTACTGAAGCAAGAGCGCAGAAGGGCAGAGGCAGCCTGGAAAAGAAACTCTTCAGATGAGAACCTCTCGATCTACAAGGTAATAACTAGAAAATACTACAAACAAATCTTTGAAGCCAAGAAGAATTACTTTTCGGAGGCTATCAACGGTGCCCTAAATCGCCCCCGCGAACTCTTCAAGCTGGTCACCCAGACCATGAATCCAGGATGTCTTGTGGCCCCCAACTTGGATTCACAAGAATTTTGCGATGAGTTAGCGGATTGCTTCATTACAAAAATTGAGGCAATCCGGCAAGGCATTCAGCAAAACAATCGCTCTTCCAGCCCCCCCCGGAGTCGATTACACTGCACCGGCAGTAAGTCACCACAGTTAGGTGAGTTCAAGCTGGAACCCATCTCCATTCAGACCACTAAAAATATCATCGGCACTCTGCGCAACAGCACTGCGCCAAATGATATTATCCCCACTAAACTGCTGAAGGAATGCGCCGACATCTTGGCACCTCCTGTCACGCAGCTTGTCAACCAATCCTTCAAGGAGGGCATAATGCCCTCCCAGTTGAAGGAGGGCTTCATTCAACCCATCCTGAAGAAAGCCACCCTGGATCCTAAGGATCCACTCAACTGGCGCCCCATAACAGGCCTAAATGCTCTCTCCAAGGTAATGGAGAAAGCAGTGGTACAGCAGCTGCAACAGCATCTAGACACCCACAACTTACTCGACCCATTTCAATCAGGATTCCGTCCCGGACACGGGACGGAAACTGCATTGCTTAAGATATGGGACGACGTTCTCGAGGCCGCAGACGAAGGAGAATCATCTCTTCTGGTTCTGCTGGACCTAAGCGCAGCCTTTGATACAGTAGATCACAAGCTGTTGCTGACTCGGCTGGCTAAAGTAGCTAAAGTCGCAGAACGCGATCTATCCTGGTTCTCCTCTTTTTTGGAAAACAGATCACAAATAGTGAAGCTAGGACCCTTCACTTCTGAACAACGCACATTATCGTGCGCTGTCCCTCAAGGATCTCCCCTGTCGCCGATGTTATTCAACATCTATGTGCGTCCTCTTTTCTAAATCATCAGCAGCCAAAAACTGCTATATCACTCCTATGCAGATGACACGCAACTGTACTTCCGCATTTGCAATAAAAAGGATCACCACCTCAATCTAGAGACATGCCTCTCTCTGATAGAGGACTGGATGACAAAGAGTTATCTCAAACTCAACGGAGCAAAAACAGAACTTCTTCTGTTTCACGCCAAGCGTAGGAATCTATCGACACCAACTTGGATCCCGCCGCCCATTCTGGGCAAAATTATCACCCCTAGCGCCAAAGTCAAAAGTCTTGGGGTCATCTTTGACTCCGACATGACAATGAACGCACAAATAGGGTCAGTAGTCAGCGGATCTCACCATCTGCTGCGCCTACTACGCAGACTCACGCCTTTTATTCCCAAGAAAGACTTAGCGGTCGTGGTGGGAGCGATTGTAAACTCCAGACTGGACTATGCAAATGCCCTTTACCTCGGACTCCCCAAGTACCAGATCGCTCGTCTTCAAGTCGTTCAAAATACGGCCGCCAGACTTGTGACTGGGAAAAAACCCTGGGAATCAATCTCGCCTTCACTGAGATCCCTTCACTGGCTTCCAGTTAGAGACAGAATCTCCTTTAAAGCTCTCTGTCTAACGCATAGATGTATCCATGGGAATGCTCCCCATTATCTATGCGAAAAATTACAAGTTCACAATCCCAATCGTATTCTACGATCCACCAATCAAAATCGGCTTCAGATACCAAAAGCCAGATTCAAGTCCAAAGGAGACAGGAGATTCGCTGTCCAGGGTCCCAGACTATGGAACGCCTTACCAGCGAGTATTCGGCTGGAGGAGAACTATCTAGTCTTCAGGAGAAAGATTAAGACGCATCTCTTTTGATCTCAAAGGAGACAGGAACATCAAGCGCCCAGAGGCGATTTGCTTCGCATGTGTTGCGCTATATAAGTTTTTCATTCATTCATTCAATGCGATCCGATTCCTGTCCAGTTTCACACTTTGCGCTGCGATCTGCAAACTGGTTGTGGGGGGGGGGGAGGGGGGGGTCGCTAACTTTACATTGACACCTGCAGTGGTTGTCAGAGAGCCGTGTGAAGTGCTTGTGAGTCGGAGGCGATGCAGGGACCGGCACTGGAATCGCATGGGATGGCACATCGGTGTGAAGCACGACTCATAGATGGAAGAGGACAGATAAGATTTCCTTTAGGATAAAATGGATTTACAGCGACCACATGAATAAAAGTCACTGTGAGGAGGAGGGAAATAAAGGCCATTTATTTATTATTTTCCATTAACCGCTTCCATACCGGGGGGCACTTACCCCCCTTCCTGCCCAGGCCGATTTTCAGCTTTCTGCGCTGTCGCACTTTGAATGACAATTGCGCGGTCGTGCTACACTGCACCCAAACTATGTTTTATCACTTTCTTCCCACAAATAGAGATTTCTTTTGGTGGTATTTGATCACCTCTGTGGTTTTTGTTTATTGCGCAAAAAAGAGCGAAAATGTAGAAAATAAATAAAGTTTTCATTTTTTTCTGTTCATTTTTTTTTTGTAAATAAGTTCATGTCTCCTTCAATTATGGGCACTTATATGTCTGCACTGATGGGCACTGATAAGGTGGTACTGATGGGCACCAATAAGGTGGCACCAATAAAGGTGGCACTGATGATGGTCACTGATAGGCGGCACTGATGGGCACTGATAAGGTGGTACTGATGGGCACTCATAGGCAGCACTGATGGGCACTGATAGGTGGCACAGATGGGCAAGGATGGTCACTGAGAGGTGGCACTGATGGACACTGAGGGGTGGCACTGATGGTCACTGAGAGGTGGCACTGATGGTCACTGAGAGGTGGCACTGATGGTCACTGAGGGGTGGCACTGATGGTCACTGAGGGGTGGCACTGATGGTCACTGAGGGGTGGCACTGATGGTCACTGAGGGGTGACACTGATGGTCACTGAGGGGTGACACTGATGGTCACTGAGGGGTGGAACTGATGGTCACTGAGGGGTGGCACTGATGGACACTGAGGGGTGGCACTGATGGTCACTGACAGGTGGCACTGATGGTCACTGAGGGGTGGCACTGATGGTCACTGACGGGTGGCACTGATGGTCACTGAGGGGTGGCACTGATGGACATTGAGAGGTGGCACTGATGGACACTGAGAGGTGGCACTGATGGTCACTGACAGGTGGCACTGATGGTCACTGAGGGGTGGCACTGATGGTCACTGAGGGGTGGCACTGAAGGTCACTTAGGGGTGGCACTGATGGTCACTGAGGGGTGGCACTGATGGTCACTGAGGGGTGGCACTGATGGTCACTGAGGGGTGACACTGATGGTCACTGAGGGGTGGCACTGATGGACACAGAGGGGTGGCACTGATGGACACAGAGGGGTGGCACTGATGGACACAGAGGGGTGGCACTGATGGTCACTGAGGGGTGGCACTGATGGTCACTGAGGGGTGGCACTGATGGTCACTGAGGGGTGGCACTGATGGATACTGATGGGTGGCACAGATGGGCACTGATGGACATGGATGGTCACTGAGAGGTGGCACTGATGGTCATTGAGGGGTGGCACTGATGGTCACTGAGAGGTGGCACTGATGGTCACTGAGGGGTGGCACTGATGGACACTGAGGGGTGGCACTGATGGGTGGCACAGATGGGCACTGATGGACATGGATGGTCACTGAGGGGTGGCACTGATGGTCACTGAGGGGTGGCACTGATGGTCACTGTAGGGGTGGCACTGATGGTCATTGAGGGGTGGCACTGATGGTGGCATTGCTGGGCATCACTTTTTTTAAATGTTTCCTATGCTGTGCCCATGTTGCCAGTCAGTGCCCATTTGTGGGCTATGAGATACTGGGGGTCAGACTTATATCCCGCAGCGAGGGGGGGGGTGACTGCACTGAGAGGGGGGGTCTGTACTGAGGGGGGGGTCTGTACTGAGAAAGGGGGTCTGTACCGAGGGGGGGTCTGTACCGAGGGGGGGTCTGTACTGAGGGGGGTCTGTACTGAGGGGGGGTCTGCACCTAGGGGGGTCAGTACTGAGGGGGGGTCTGTACTGAGGGGGGGTCTGCACCTGCACTGAGGGGGGGTCTGTACTGAGGGGGGGTCTGAACTGAGTGGGGGTCTGTACTGAGGGGGGGTCTGAACTGAGTGGGGGGGTCTGCACAAAACGAAATAGAAATAAACGTCCCCAGGACCTGCCAGCCTCCTGTGAAGAATCGTTCTCCTGATTCCAACCATATAAGAGGGGTGAGTGAGAGCTTTGGTTGGTTCCCTTGCTTGTCAGGAGACTCAGCAAGTGAACCGGAGAATCCATTCATTGAATCGGTTCATTTCAGTGAGTGATTGGAAATGAACCGATTCAGTCACAATGGCCGAATTTCCCATCACTGTTGTCCCCGCCCCCTCTCCTCACATCCCAGACACTTACTTTCTATACGATGAGAAATCTGGGGCTGTAATCTACGGAGAATGCACTGGAGGGCGCTGTGACAAGAGCTGAGTCTTCCGAGTACACTCACAAAATGGCGCCGATCGAAGAACCCGGAAGTGCGTATCCCCCGCAGCCCCCCCCTCCCCTCGCCGGGCGCACGCCTCCGCGTGCCGCACAGCTCCGCGCGCCGCACAGCTCCATGATGTACCGTGACCTGGAAGACAGAGAGGTGGAGGGAGGATTCGGATTTCTTCTCCCTCCAGCCTGCAGGTGGCAACAGAGAAGCGCTGTGCAGTGAGGGGAAGGCTGTCCGTTGCGACTAGTTCCCATCCTCCAGATTGACCTAGTCATTTCTGAGGATGGGAACTAGCCTGCTCACTGTGAACAGGCTAGTTCCCATCCCACAGAATGACCTTTTTGCCCCCTAGTGGTCAGGTCATTTAGAGGGATGGGAACTAGACGGCTCACTGTGAAGGAGCTAGTTCCTATCCTGCTAAATGACCTTTCCTCATAATTACCATACAGGTCATTTAGAGGGATGGGAACTAGACGGTTCACTATGAAGGAGCTAGTTCCTATCCTGCTAAATTACCTTTCTTCAGTATTACCATCAGGGCTTTTTTTCTGGGGGAACTTGGGGGAACTCAGTTCCACCACCTTTGGCTCAGACCGTTTGGTGCCTGCTCACCACAATCACTTGTAAACACAGAAGTCTGGTTTCTGTGTTTACAAGTGCCAGCTCTTCACTCTGTGTGTAACCCCCCTGAACTCTGCACTCTTTATTACTGCAATTCTGGTATTTAATGCCCCTTTAAGACCCTTCTACTGTTTGTGAAATCTGAACGGGGTCGTGGTTGAGTTCCTGCACCTATTTTCTGAGAAAAAAAGCTCTGATTACCATAAAGGTCATATAGAGGGATGGGAACTAGACGGTTCACTATGAAGGAGCTAGTTCCTATCCTGCTAAATGACCTTTGGTTATTATTACTATACAGGTCATATAGAGGGATGGGACCTAGACGGTTCACTATGAAGAAGCTAGTTCCTATCCTGCTAAATGACCTTTCCTCATTATTACCATACAGGTCATTTAGAGGGATGGGAACTAGACGGCTCACTATGAAGAAGCTAGTTCCTATCCTGCTAAATTACCTTTCTTCAGTATTACCATCAGGGCTTTTTTTCTGGGGGAACTTGGGGGAACTCAGTTCCACCACCTTTGGCTCAGACCCTTTGGTGCCTGCTCACCACAATCACTTGTAAACACAGAAGTCTGGTTTCTGTGTTTACAAGTGCCAGCTCTTCACTCTGTGTGTAACCCCCCTGAACTCTGCACTCTTTATTACTGCAATTCTGGTATTTAATGCCCCTTTAAGACCCTTCTACTGTTTGTAAAATCTGAACGGGGTCGTGGTTGAGTTCCTGCACCTATTTTCTGAGAAAAAAAGCTCTGATTACCATAAAGGTCATATAGAGGGATGGGAACTAGACGGTTCACTATGAAGGAGCTAGTTCCTATCCTGCTAAATGACCTTTCCTCATTATTACCATACAGGTCATTTAGAGGGATGGGAACTAGACGGCTCACTGTAAAGGGAGCTAGTTCCTATCCTGCTAAATGACCTTTCCTTATTATTACCATACAGGTCATATAGAGGGATGGGAACTAGACGGCTCACTGTGAGGGAGCTAGTTCCTATCCTGCTAAATGACCTTTCCTTATTATTACCATACAGGTCATATAGAGGGATGGGAACTAGACGATTCACTGTGAAGGAGCTAGTTCCTATCCTGCTAAATGACCTTTCTTCATTTTTACCATACAGGTCATTTAGAGGGATGGGAACTAGACGATTCACTGTGAGGGAGCTAGTTCCTTGGATGCCACAACTAGACCCATCCTGGAGGCCATTGACGCCAGTAAAGCGGCGTTAATGGTGCAGATCGACCATCTTGCCACGAAGTGTACACTCATCAGGCAGGACCTGGACAAGTCCCGTGGCAGGCGCACTGAAGCGGAGGAGAGGATCTCCGAGGTGGAGGACGTGTCTCATTCTCATGGGGCGCAGCTTGGTGAGCTACAAGAGCTGGTAAGGTCACTTCAGCGTAGGGCTGACGACCTTGAAGACCGCCAAAGGAGGAACAATGTTCGTGTGGTTGGGCTGCCTGAAGGGGCTGAGGGGAATGCTTCTGCCACATTTGCTGAACTGTTTTTCAAACAACTCCTGAAATTGGGGGATCCCCCCCACCTATGTGGTGGAGCGCGCTCAAAGAGTGCCCAATGGTGTTCGCCCCCTGGAGTCTACCCTCACCCATTCCTGGTCAGGTTTCTCAATTATCGTGACCGTGATATGATACTGCGGGAATCGAGGAAGCATCCGGAATTGCGGTTTGAGAATGCCAGAGTGATGTTGTTCCCAGACTTTTCGGCTGAGACTCAACGCAAGAGACGCTCGTTCAATGATGTCCGTAAGAGGCTGAGAGAAAAAAGAGATCCAGTACAGCATGCTCTACCCCAACAGGCTCAGGGTACAGCACAAAGGGTCGGTTACATTTTTTGACACCCCGGCGGAGGCATGCGATTTGCTGGACAGTAACCCCTGATTCGGTTAATTTGGATGTGCATTGGTTCCTGTTCCTTTTTTCTGCATGATTGGGTTGTGGTCGGTTCTCTGAGGAGTGCTGGGTTTGCTGTTTAATACTATTTTTATACTTTGTTTATTTTATCTTTTATTTTTTTTCCTTCTGTGTCTTCCCTTTTGATTGACTATGGCGGGATGTTTAACATGCTAGTCTGCTATGTGCTAATTCTCCTGCCCATGTATGGGTTTTTGTTTTTTCCCTTGCTGCAATTTTCTGGGCGGCCACTAGATGGCTCTCCTGGATTACTGAACTATATTCTATGGTCTGGCTTAGTGCAGTTTGCATCCTGTCCTTGCTCCTTGTACTGTGGAGCTCCATGGGGGTGCATAAGGACGTCATCTTAGATTGCTGGACATTTCGCCACTGGGCTAGAGACTTCCTACACATTTTTTTGTTTGTTCTCCCCTTTTTTGGGCGTTTGGGACAAAGCTGCATACCAGGGTTGTTTTGTTTTTGGTTCTGGTATAATGGCAGGGGGGGGGCTTGTATTGACTCAGTTCACCACCTTTTGATGGGGTACTTTACCGTTTCTGTATGGCATGGGTTTGGGATCTCTGACAGTATTTGTAATTTGTGCCGGGTGTTGCACCCGGGCTTTTGGCATTCACACCTTTTTCTTACGGTTTGATGGCTGATAATGTAAAAATAGTGTCATGGAATGTAAGGGGACTGAACAATAAGTATAAAAGGGCGTCAGTGTATCAGTTTCTTAAGCAATCTGTCACGTACCTGGTTATGGAGCCCAACGTGCAGGGAGCGGCCTCTCGTAAGCCTCTGACTCGGGAGCCCCTGGTAGAGCAGACAGGGGGTACAGAGTCTAGAGGGGCACAAGCGCCTGGTGGTAAGCTGGTGGCGGACCGGAAGAGGAAGCAGACAGGTGTTGACGAGGTCCAGGCAGGGAACCAATGAACACCGGCACGGTGTTGTAGCGCTTGCTGGAAAGGAGCCAAGGGATTGGCAAACACTGGATCAGGCAGGCGATCAGGAAACCGGAATAAATCCAAAGGGTTAATCAAGTCCAGGCCGGGTCGGTAAGTCAGGCAGGCAGACAACAGAGCCAGGGGTTAAGCGGAATCGGTAGTCAGATCAAGCCGGGGCCAGAGGCATACTGCAGGCAAAGGTAGGTCACAGTAAGCCGGGTCAGGTACACAGTAGTCAGGCAGGTAGCAGATTTAGATTCTCTCAGGAAGTGCTGTCGACTGGTCAGCAAGAAGCTGTGGGAGCAGACAGCTTAAATAGTGCTCCTTGGCGCCAAAATGACGTCAGAGCGCGCACACGCGCACGCGTCGGGACTGGTTTCTCCTGACGTTGCCAGTGCTGGTGGGATTGCTGGATCTTCTATCGTGACACAATCCAAGCCGCATATCGCCTTTCTGCAGGAGACACACCTTGATGGTAATAGGGTTCTGGCTCTTCGCAGGCCCTGGGTTCAAAAAGCTTTTCATGCTACCTTCTCTACCTTTGCTAGGGGGTGTCCATTTTGATTAGCAAGGCTTTACCTTGCACTGTACACCAGGTGTTCTCTGACCAGGGGACGGTTGTGCTTGATATTTTTCATTATAAGATGCTTTTGGTGAATGTCTACTTACCTCCTCCAGTCAATGTGCAAGTGCTGTATGACTTGTTTGCTCGGTTGGCCCCCTTCGCTCATCTCCCTATGGTGGTCATGGGTGATTTCAACGCCATTTTGGATGCGTTGGATTAGTCCAATCCGGGGAGGCAAGGGTCAGCTCCTGGTTGTCGGTGACTGGGCTGACGGAGTTGTGGCGTGCTAGGAATCCTCTATGCAGGACCTACTCCCATGTCTCTATGGTTCATCGCTCCTCGGCCAGGATAGACTTAGCATTTGGGAACCAGGCCCTGTTGCCGCTGGTAAGGGATGCTGCCTACCTGGCTGGGGGGCGTGTCTGATCATTGCCCTTTGTCCCTCACTCTTGGCTTAGTAGTTGGGAGGGGGAGGGGGGTTGGAGACTTTCCCCAGGTTGGCTGCAGAATGAGCAGGTGGAGGTCCACCTGAGGGAGGCAATTGCCTCTTTCTGGCCGACGAATGCCGAATCGGCCGACCTGCCTGTGGTTTGGGATTCCTTTAAAGCGGTAATGAGGGGTGAGTGCATCTCGGCCATCAAGGCTGAACGTGTGGCTCATAATGCTGAAATCCTTAGGCTGCAGGAAGCGGAGCGGGAGTGTGCGGAGGGTCACTTTGGGTGTCCCTCGGACGCCTCTTATGCGTCCTTGATGGAGGCTCGGCGTCTTCTCTCCCTGCACTTCTCAGATTTGGCTCATACAGAAATCGCACATAGAGCGAACTCTATCTTTTCGGAGGGTGATAAGAACGGGAAACTGTTGGCAAGATTGGTAGCAGTGGATAATCATGTAAGGAACATCCCGGTCATTAGGGGTAAAGATGGGAGCTTGGTGAGCGATCCTCCCGGGATACTCTGTGTTTCAGGAGTATTTTGCTGAGCTATATGCTCCTATACCGATGTATGATATTTCAGCTTTGGATACCAGTTGGCTTTGGATGCTCCTATTTCTAAAAAAGAGTGTAGCGGCTATTTTTGACTTCCCACCTCATAAAGCTCCGGGTCCAGATGGCTTTCCAGCAGACTTCTATAAGTTTTATGCAGAGGAGTTGGCCCCTAGATTAACCGCCCTTCTGGCTCACTGTTTGGAATCAAACAGACTCCCTGAGTCTATGATGGATGCATACATGGTTCTGTTGCTTAAGCCGGGCAAGGACACCCTGGAGTGTTCGGCCTACAGGCCTATTGCTCTCTTGAACATGGACCTCAAAATTTTAACAAAGGTTCTGGCCAACAGGCTTGTCGGGGTGATCTCTTCTCTGGTCGATATTGACCAGACAGGGTTCATGCCTGAAAAGTCTATGGAGACTAATCTGAGGAGGCTCTTTACACATCTCCAGCTCCCTGGGCAGGATGATGGTACCCGAATCATTGTGTCGATCGACATTGAAAAGGCCTTTGATTCCATTGACTGGACGTATATGCTCCGGGTGCTGGAGAGGATGGGGTTTGGTCAAACTTTTAGCCAGTGGATCACTTTGCTATATAGTACCTCTAGGGCAGCGATTAGGTTGGGTCAGTCTACTTCTCCCTTTTTTGCGGTGGGTCGGGGCACTAGGCAGGGGTGCCCTCTGTCCCCCTTTCTTTTTGCCCTGATGATGGAACCCCTGGCGGTGGCACTTAGGGAGTCTGGCGATATCAAGTCTATTAGAGTGGGCAATCTCAGGGAGTGTCTGGCATTATATGCTGATGACATGCTATTATTTTTGGAGGACCCTGGACCATCGCTTCGGGCGGTCCTGAGAATTCTGAATGATTTCACTTCTTTTTCTGGCCTTAGGGTAAACTGGGGCAAGTCCTCAGTTTTGCCATTGGATGCTGGGGCCAGGGAGGTGGCGGACTCCACCCTGCCATTGCAGTGGTTTTTTTTTCCATTACTTACCTGGGGGTCAAGGTCACGGCTGATAGCAATGGTTATATGGCGCTTAACTTAGTAACCCTGTTGGCCTTCTTTAAACAAAAAGCACTGGCTTGGCAGAACCTCCCGCTGTCCCTCATAGGTAGAATAAATTTGCTGAAGATGAAAATTCTTCCAGTCATTTTGTACTTTTTGCGGCATGCTCCAGTGCGGATTCCTAAGTCCTTTTTTAAACAGTTGGATGGTATCACTAGTTCCTTTTTGTGGGCCCCCAAATCACCATGCATACATAGGTCTTAAGGTTTTCCAAGAGCCTTGGGGTCAAGGAGGGTTGGCTCTGCCTGATTAGCGGAAGTACTACCTTGCCGGGCAGATGGCGTTTGTACATAGGTGGTTTACCTTTGATACGGGAGATTCCGCCACTGTGGTGGAGGCGGCCCACTTGGGGTCTTATGAGATCCTCCGGTTGGCCGTCCACAGTGGCACTGGGTCTGGCTTTCCGCTGATGTTGTCCATGAGGGCTACTTTTAGGGCTTGGGAGGAGGCGGTCGGTCTGACCTGCCCTAGTTACTTGGGTTTCTCGCCACAGACTCTGGTGTGGGGGAACCCCAAGCTGCCACACTTTTTTTCCTTTTCAGAACCGATGGTGTGGGTGGTTAAAGGCATTAAGCTTCTTAAGGACATAACTAGGGATGGGACTCTCCTCACTTTTGATCAGCTTAAGGTTAGACATGACCTTCCAAATTCATACTTTTTCAGGTTCTTACAGCTCAGACATGCTTTTCAGGCGCAATTCCGGGAAAGGATGGTTGAGTCGATTCCATCTGCCTTGGAGGATTTACTCCTGGTAGATGATCTCCCTAAAACCTTGTCGGTCACATATAAGGAATTGTTCAAAAAGAGCCCTGTGGCGCTGACGAAGTGTAGAGAGCGATGGGAGAGGGAGGTCCCTGGTTTGGACAGTGAGGATTGGGACGACATGTGGGACCATTCTTTTCAGCACCTGGTGTCTGCTAGGGATAGACTAATACACTTAAAATTTTTACACAGGATTTATTTTACCCCTGCAAGACTTTCGGTCCTGTATCCATCTGCCATCTCTGAATGTTGGAGATGTTCCTTTTCACCAGCTGATGCGAAACATGTATTTTGAGAATGTCAGCAGATACAGACTTTTTTTTTGGGGGGGGGGGGGTGGCTTCATGCATAGAAACGATCCTGCATGTGCCCATTCCCTTGTCTGTACAGGTGTGCCTTCTGGGTCTGGTGGAGGGGGTAGTCCCCTCCAGGGCTCTTAGGACCCTGTTGAATATTTTGTTCTTTTATGGAAGGAAGGCCATATTACTTAAATGGAGGTTTAATGTGTTTGGTAAGAATAGGTAGAAGTTTTCTGTTAGATAGTCTGTCTAATTGGTCGACCATGTTGGTCGCAGAGGGGCCGGTGTTTTCCATGGCACCGTCTTTTCAATGTTTGTATGTCTGTCTCAAAATCTTTAATAAAAAAAAAAAAAAAAACTTGTGTTGCATACACACAGTCACACAAATGTTGTTGAAAATTCCAAACATCAAGAATGCGGTGATGTACAACACGTATGACGAGCCGAGAAAAATGAAGTTCAATAGCCAGTGCTGCTCTTCTGCTTGATTCTGAGCATGTGTGGAATTTTGTGCCTCAGAAATTGTGTACACACGGTTTTTGTTGTCGGAAAATTTGAGAACCAGCTCTCAAACCTTTGTTGTCGGAAATTCCGACAACAAATGTCCGATGGAGCATACACATGGTCAGATTTTCTGACAACAAGCTCACATCGAACATTTGTTGTCAGAAATTCCAACCGTGTGTACGCGGCATTACAATTTTTTATCTGTCAAGTTCATGTTGTAAGCCAGGTGTTCTATTCATTATTGGGAACAGGCGATTTGTGTTTATTTTCATACATTATCACATGGGCAGACTAGTTTTTTCACTATGCTGTTTCACTTGAGTTTTAGGGTTGTGCAAATAGTGGGGACATGTAGATCCTGTTATGATGTCATCCATTCATAAGGTCAAACACGAGGCACCTTAACGGACAGTGTTTTTGAATATGAAAAAAAAAACCCACATCAAATAGATAACAGAATTTTTTTTTTATTTATTATCATAATGAAAAAAAAACACAAATAAGTGTATTCAACTTTATTAAAATAAATAATTTCTTTTTTCAGTACAAACAATTATAATCCTGTATAGTATACAACTCTGGTGAACTCCATGCCCAAGGGGATTAAGGCAGTGCTGGGAAATAATGGTGGCCACACAAAATATTGACCCTTAAGAACCCAATTAGACATTTTCATTTAGGGTGTAAGTAAATAAGGCACCATGTATATGAATTATCAACTTGGGGGGGGGAGAGGAGAGAGAGAGAAAAGGGGGGGGGAGGGGGAGAGGAGAGAGAGAGGGAAAGGGGGGGAGGGGGAGAGAGAGAGAGAGAGAAAAGGGGGGGGGGGGGAGAGAGAGAGAGAGAAAAGGGGGGGGAGGGGGGAGAGAAGAGAGAGAAAAGGGGGGGAGGGGGGAGAGAGAGAGAGATGAGAAAAGGGGGTGGGGGGAGAGAGAGAGAGAGAGGAAAAGAGAGGGGGTGGAGGAGGGAGCAGAGAGAGAGAGAGAAAAGGGGGGGAGGGGGGAGAGAGAGAAGAGTAGAAAAGGGGGGGGAGGGAGGGAGAGTAGAGTGAGAGAGCAAGAGGGGGGGGAGGGGAGAGAGAGAGAGAGAGGGGGAGGGGGGGGGCGGGGAGGGAAGGGAGAGAGTAGAGAGAGAGAGAAAAGGGCGGGGGCGGTGAGAGCGCGAGGAGAGCTGCAGCGGGTGGGGCCTGTGCGAGAGATGGATGAATAAAGGGGGGGGAGGGGGAGAGAGTGAGAGAGAGAAAAGGGGGGAGGGGAGTGAGAGGAGAGAGAAAAGGGGGGGCTGGGGAGAGTAGAGAGAAGAAAAGGGGGGGGAGGGTTGTAGAGGTGAGAGTAATAGGGGGGGGAGGGAGAGGAGAGGAGAAAAGGGGGAGGGGAGAGAGAGGAGAAAAGGGGGGAGGGGAGATGAGAGAGAAAAGGGGGGGGGGGAGGGAGAGAGAGAGAGAGAAAAGGGGGGAGGGGAAAGATGAGAGAGAGAGAAAAAAGGGGGGAGGGTGAGAGAGAGAGAGAGAAAAGGGGGGGAGGAGCGGAGAGCAGAGTAGAGAAAAAGGGGGGGGGGGATGGAGGAGAGAGGAGAGGAGGGGGGAGAGAAAAGGGGGGGGGGGGGGGGAGGCAGGGAGGGGGGAAGGGGAGTGAGGAGAGAAGAGGGGGAGAGAGATAATAAAGAAATAAGGGGGGAGAGGAGAAGTGAGAGACGGGAGGGGGAGAGAAGGGGGGAGAAAATATTGAAAATTGGGGGGGGAGGGGGGAGAGAGAGAGGGGGCGAGGAGAGTGAGCAAAAAGGGGGGAGAGGGAGAGGAGGAGAGGGGGTGAGCTAGAGGAGGGGCGAGTGGGGGGAGGGAGGAGGGGGGAGGGGGGGAGGGGAGGTAAGTACAAGGGGGGGGGGGGACGGAAGGGGGAATGGAGGAAGGAGAGGAGATGGGTAGGAGGAGGATGGGGAAAGAATAAGGGGGGGAGGGGGGGAGGAGGAGTAGAGGTATTGGGAGG